>VZRI01009266.1:93376-175957 GCA_013397515.1 Upupa epops | reverse complement strand
CAGCAGCTCTGTGTCCTTCTTGGAGTGAGGAGCCCAGACCTGGATGTGCTCTCACTACTGCAGAGCAGCAATGGTCCTGAGGGGCCCAGAACTGGACACAGTACTGCAGATGTGGTCTCACCAGTGCAGAGTAGAGGGGGAGAAGAACCTCCCTTGATCTGCTAACCACCCCCCTTCTGATCCCCCCCAGAATGCTGTTGGCCCTCTTGGCCACCAGAGCACGTTGCTGGCTCAGAGTCACCCTGCTGGCCACTAGGACCCCCAGGTCTCTTTCTCCGCCACTGCTCTCCAACAGGTCAGTGCCCACCCTGTCCTGGTGCCTGGGTTTGTTCTTGCCCAGATGCCAGACACAGGGATGTCAGGCCTTGGAACAGGGAGGGGGGTTAAATCACCATCCCTTGGTGTGTTTAATGTCCTCAAGCTACATACCTACATCACTTTGTGCAGGTGGGTTACTGGCTGACCTTGATGATCTCAAACCAACCTCAGTGCTTCTACAATTCTATATAACTGCAGGGACAGGAGTGCAGACAGGAGGAAAGGAAGAGGCTCACCATCTGATCAAGGAGGTTTCATTCAAAGCAGTTCTTAAATTGCAGCTACAGAGTTTAATCTAGATGCCATCATTAAGTTATTGGCCAAAACTGAAGGACAAGTGAACTTGGGAAAGTCTTATCCCCAAATCCCTGCTTTAAAGGATATCTATGTCCAAAACTATACTTAGTACTACTCTCACTCCCTAATTCTGGAAAGCCACTCGCAGGTTGGAGTCTGTAGGTCTGTGCTATAAATACTGCCTGTGATCCTCAACTGTCTTTCTCAGGGACATGTATCCTCCGCTGCTGGGAACAGCTAGATGCCAGTATTTATTTGAGAGCTAAATTCAGTAAATGGGGTTGACGAGAGTAAGGGTATTTGCTGCCTTTGCTACTGCCCTGCATTCTCGCAGATCTGAGAGGCAGGTGCTACTGCCTGTAAAATCCACATGACACCATCCAGACTGCGTTGATTAACAGTGGTACTGGAGATGGGGAAAATGGGAGGCATTCCCAAAAGCTCTTAACCTGACCAGTCCCCGTGAGATGAGTGAGAACAAAAGTTTCCAGTGTAGTCAGACCAACAGACCTGCCTCTTCAAAACCAGTCAGGGAAGCTCAAGCTTCCTATTACTTTCTCCTCCGGAGCAAACATGAGTTAGCAAAGGTCTGTCGTGACCCCAACCCTTAAGCCAAAGACGGTGGCAAAAGAATGCAGTCTCTAATCCCCTTCCTGGCTGCAAATCAACTCGGTGAAGTCTGTTGCAGTTTATGTCCGCTAGCAACTGCTCGTACTGTTTCTACGCTGAAAACCTTTCTGGGTGCTGTGAGTGGATTTCTGTCAGGTGATGTGCGTGTCGCTAGCAGAAGCCTGCGTGTTGAATGCAGATGATGGAACGTCTGTTGCTGCAAAGATCACATTGCAGTTGTTTCCCTGGTGTAAAGCAAACAAGCAAAAACTAGTTGCTTAAAGATTCACGTAGCAGTGGTTTCTTTCGGTTTAAGAACCTAACACAGTTGTGTAGGCCGGTGCTGTGGTCAAGAGTTCATAGAGGCTGAAATATCTGACACTCAAGTCTCCTTGATTCCTGCATTCCTCAGTTCTCCTGGGTTAAAGCCACTCGCTTCCTGCTTGGCACAGTGCTTTCCAATTGTACTGTGCTTCCTCTTAAATGGCCAAAGGTCTAACGATACCATTGTAAACGTGTTAAAATGAATGCTGCAGAGGAAGGAGCTCAGTTAATTTCTGGTGCAAAAGATGCTAGAGTGATCTCCCTGCCTGGGGGACATCACAGCCGCTGGCTATTAACCTATTGAAAGCTGAATAGCCTCGTGGTGCTTGCTATGTGGAAATCTGCCCACGGTTTACTGGGAGAATTACGCCTTCGTTTCTGGACAAGCAATAGAACTATTGATCCAGAAAATTAATAATGCAGAGGCAATCTTCAGCTGATTGAAGTGGTGTTCCCATAAAGGCCGCCGCTTTGCTTCTGCGCCTCACCTTCAAGCAGGAAACACTGCTAATTAGATGGCAAATGCTCGTCTTTGGAGCAATGATGTGCACTGATTTATCACCGTGAAACACGTGAAAGGGAGTCCTCTCTGCAGACTTTTCAGGAGAGGATACTGGGCTTGCTGAATGTGTGGATACGTCCAAGTCTGCACGGAGTTCAGCTCAGTCCATTCTGTGCACGCAGCTTTGATCTTTGAGTTAGAATAGAATCATAGAATCATCAGGGATTCAGGGATTCAGGGATCGGAAGGGATCTCGAAAGATCATCCAGTCCAATCCCCCTGCCACAGCAGCATCACCCAGGCCAAGTCCAGGAGGGTTAAAAACATCTCCACAAATCCCCCAGGCAGCCCCCTGCAGCACCCCATCTCCCTCCCTGGGAAGAAGTTATAGTCAGGGTTGGAAGGGACCACAGGATCAGCCAGTTCCAACCTCCAACTATACTTGTTCTCCTGTGCAACTTAGAGTCAAATCTTGTGCCAATGGTTAAACTGTTCTACCTCCCCCTTGCTTTTCCTTTTTAGAGATAAAGTTGGAATCCTTTGCTCTGCTTTGACTGCAACAGCTAGAAGGATATTGCTTGACTTAGTGTGCTGCAAATGCCCATCGGTGCGTTGGACTGAGTGCCAGATGTGAGCCTCAGCACTGCACCTGTTGTGGGGCAGAAAGCTTCAGGCCTTAAACTGACAGCCTGAGCTGCTGCTGCTGCTCGCTCTTCTTGCTGTTTATAACTGGTGGGTTGGTTGGGTGCTGCAGAGCTTGGCTCCGCAGCCGGTAAATCCCATGGGTGTTACCAAGCATTCCTGGATATTTCTAATACCTTCTTCTAAAGAAAGCTGCCTCATCACTGTTGTCCTTTGAATACCATTTCCAGTGGGGTTGGAAGGAGAACTTAATGTTCTTTCCAAAAGCAGTCCTAACTTTACCACTCCTGCCTAGCAACAGCATTAGGGGTCTTAGAGCTAATGCCTGTCGCTGGCTCAGTGTGTGAGTTCCCAGTAGGTTTTTGATGTCCTCATCATTCAAGTCACAGGAATGCAGTCACAGAGGTTGCTGTGAAGGCTGCCTGGTGAGCACCTTCAGAGAGAGGCTGCAGTGCAGGCCTGATACGGTTTAGTAATGAACTTGGCAGAGTAGGGTTAGTGGTTGGACTTGATGATCTTAAGGTCTTTTCCAACCTGAACAATTCCGTGCTTGCCTGGTAGTTGGCAAGAGGTGATGGAGCCCAGTAGCCACAACTGTAAATCTGAAGTGGCAGTGGGACGTACCCTTACCGTGCAGGCAGCAGGCAGTCTGTGTCTGACTATGGGATGGATCCAAGGCCATCTTGGCAACTAGAGAGCTGAATTGTGAACGTTCTCTCTTTCCTTCACCTGCAGTTTGTGGATCGGGAATGCTGGTCCATGGTTTTTTGAGTTTTTACCTTCCTCCCCTTCTTTTCCTGCCCCATGGCAGTGAGTACAGCCGTACTGTTCGTGCTCTCCACCTCCTGAGCCTGGTTTTCAGACAAAAGCTGACGGACCTGCTAAGTAAGAAGTAGGACGTCTATGTATTAATTTCTGGAGTTACAGGGATCAGCCACAAAGTATTAGCACCACTATACAGTATGTCCTCTGTTATTTAAAAGGGAGGATGGTGAATAGGTTCAATTATTTGAGGTTTCAAGTAATCCGGGGCAATTTTCACTGTAATTAATACACGTCAAGAATTTGACCCTTGGGGAGATAACAAGAGGTTCTGGATAACCGAGGTGATAAACAGCTTGGGAAAACTCTGCCAGAAAACTGTCTGCACAGGTCACTAGCACAAACTAATAAAAATCTCCCACCTTCTGATCTAGAAGAATGATTTATGCGATTTTTACCTGACATACAGAGGCAGGAAAAGAACCTCTTTCTCTCTGTACAATTCTCGGATGTTTTCTTCTAATAAACTTCTCCTGTTACCCCTAAAGAGGTCAGACTGTAGTTGCTTTTGAACCTGTTATATAACAACTACATGACAAGGGTAACTTGAAGTTTCCTGAGAGAGGGATGTGCACCAGACAGAGATGCCCTGGTGTGAGGGGCTCTTTATTTTCAAAGAAAATATGAGCATATATTTTAGAAAAAAACAACCACCAAACAAAAAAAACACCCCAAACCTGCTGCTGCTTAATGCAGAATTATTGAGGCTGGAAAAGCCCTCGGAGCTCATCCAGCCCAGTTTATGACCTGACACCACCACAGCAGCCAGACCAGGGCACTAAGTGCTCCAGCCAGGCTGTCCTTCAACACCTCCAGGGATGGGGAGTCCACCACCTCCCTAGAAAACCCATTCCATGGTCTGATCACCCTTTCCATAAAGAAGGACTTCCTAGCATCCAACCTAACCCACCTCTGGCACAGCTTCAGGCCCTGCCCTATCATTCATTGCCTAGGAGAAGAGCACAGCCCCCACACGGCTGGAAGGGCAGCCCTACGAAGGGAGGCTGATGGAGCTGGGTCTATTTAGCCTGGAGAAGAGGAGGCTCAGGGGTGACCTTATCGCTGTCTAGAACTACCTAAAAGGGGGTTGGAGTCAGGCGGGGGTCGGTCTTTTCTCCCTGGACACTGGAGTCAGGACAAGGGGTCACAGTCTTCAGCTCCATCGGGGGAGGTTTAGACTTGACATTAGGAACAGGTTTTTCACTGACAGAGTGATCCTGGTTTGGAACGGGCTGCCCATGGAGGTGGTTGGGTCACCATCCCTGGAGGTGTTCAGGGTTAGGCTGGATGAAGAGCTGAGTGGCATGAGCTAGATGTCAGATGTTAGGGTTACTGGGTTGGTTTTAGGTTGGACTGGATGATCTTGAAGGTCTTTTCCAGCCTCATCATTACTGTGAGACTGTGAAACGTAGAGAGGCTAACACGTAAGTGTGAGGACTCTGCATGAGAAAATACAAACCCCAACATTGCCTGGAGTCAGCACCCACAGTATTAGACTAAGTTGGCTAGTTCCCAGGGGTGCGTGAGACCTTAAATGCTCTTTAGTCCTTACCCTCAGCTTGAACAGAGATTAATCACTTGCTTTTTTAAATACTATTACTCAATCTCTTGAGCCATCCAATCCTGATTAAAATTTACTTTTGAAAATATGATCTTGGAGAACTGAAAACTCCTTCGATTCCAGACTTCCAAGGGGTTTTTTGGAGAACTGTAGACTCCTGGGATTTTCATACTTGCATCAAAAATTCTTACAGATAGTTAAGCCTTCCCGAGAGCAGTTCACCTTGCTTACTCTATTTCGCTTGCCTGAAATGGGATGAGTGATGCTAGTCCTTTATAGCTTTGCAGTACAAGCTGGAGTGATGGAAGTGCTAGACTGAGGTTAGGAAGTGGATAGGGAAGTAAATAAGAGGAAAACCAGTCAGCTGCTCCGTTCTGGATAATAGAAGGTGGAGTTTGGAACATACTGGAGAATGGAAAACCCTAGATAACCTCGGTGTTGTGGGTGTGGGCAACTCGCTGAACAAGCCCGCTTGGGTTTGGCAGTAGCTTCTCTACCCCTGGCTCTGCATAGCCACGGGCCAGCTCTTGCAGGAGAGCTGCTCGATGCCAGCACCTCTCCTGTCCAGGAAGGGCCAAGCACACCAAGGGTGGCATCTTGGCACATCTAGGGATTTCCAGGTAGCCCAAAAGCCCCAGAATGTGGATGATGCTCACGTTGTAGTTGACTCTGCAGTCGTACACAGAGCAAGAGGCACCCTGAGGGCCCTGAGCAGCTCTGGGCTCAAAGAGTCCACAGACTCTGGGCACGTGTGCCCAGGGTCTGCTGCCTCCCTGTGCTGCAGTGTGGGCAGAGTTACCACATCACCTAAGGTGGTCACATAGCTCTCTAGCCCCTTTATTTGGATGGGGCCACATCCATTGACCTTGTAAAGCCCAGCTAGCTCTTAGCAGGGTATTTAAGGGCTGATTTCAGCACAGTGCTGCGGCTCAGCTGCGTCCATGCACTCAGACAGGGCAGTACTGTCTGATGAATATTCCCCAGTTGCTAGGAAGGACAGCATAGAGACGCTTGCCAAAACAAATAAGTCCTGCTGGCCTCGAGCTGGTTTTGGGTAGCCATGTGTAACATTTGTGCTCTCCAGAAATGTCTGCAGGAGTAGTTTGGAGACGTGAGCTGGCTGGTGACTGGAGCCCTGCAGTGCTTTAAATCAGACAAATTGCTGACGGCTTCTTGTTGGCGCTGAAGCTGATACTGCTGCTTTCATGGACCATGAAACCTGGTTTAACAATCAGGATGGACTCTACTGGTTCTGCCGTCTGGTTGCATCTCTCTTTGATCAACCGACTGAACTTGGAGTCCCTGTGCTGAGGAAAGCTAAAAATCACATTTGCTTTAACTTTACCCTTTCCCTTCAGATAGTCTGATCAGTGAAGTCTTCCCAGTGTCTTTAAAATTGCAGAGGTTCTCAGAAGTAGCAGGTGAGCTGTTGGAAGCCTCTTGTTTGAGGGTGCATCGCTGCCTCTGCTGTCTCTTTGTGACTGTTCTGAGCACGAGCCACTGGCCACACTTAGGCAAGCTGAATTCTAAGCACAGTTTGGCTGGTTTTATCTATGAACAAAAGGTGAGCTTGAGTCTGAGTAGGACAGGTGGTAGTACACCCCAGATACCCCTCTCGGGCGTTGACAGTAAAGGGAAGAAGAAGAATATCTGTCTTGTGGGAGAAGAGATCCTCTGTCTTCTGCTGCCCAAAGGAAACAGAGCCAATACATCGCAGAAGAGCTGGGAGAAAGCCTTGCAAGGGGAATACTCTGTGTTCGAGTTTCTTTCTATCTCTCTAACTGTTGATCTTATGCCTAATGCCTTGAGGAAATTCTGCTTCTTCAACACAGCGTGTTCTTGTGCTGCTTTCCCCCCTCAAAGCTCAGTTGTCCCAACTGTAAAGAACTCAAGCGTGATCCATGAATCCTGTTTTCCAAGGGATACTTGGAAAACCACATTTGCACAGCCTCTACAGACTTATTCAACAGTGCTAACTGACGCTGGCCGTTCTGCATAGTCCATCAAGCTACCACAGCTCCATGAATAATTGCTCCAGTTCTTGAATCGTAGCTGGGGTATCGTTTACTGATTGTGGAAAAGGGATGGAAAAGAAAGCACTGCCAAACTGGCCTTCACTATTTAGAATAAAAATAATCCCAGACTGCAGATACTCGAGATGTCTGACAGTTGTGCTCACGCTACTTGGACAATAGCTGTATGATTCCAGCTCTGAGAGAGCAACAACAGCTAACATGGATTGGCTGTCTGCTGTATAGGAATTCAGGCATTACACCACAGGACATCTGAATTCAGGGTAGGCACTGGTTTTCCTAGCAAGGTTGTGCCCGTGTACTTTGGTTGTCTGTAAGTGGTACTTGCAGGAAATAATGAAGCATTTGCTTACTCTTCCTTTTCCTGACTGAAATCCGACCTCTAAATTCTAGATGTCCAAACAGGAGAGCCTGGACTGGGCTGCCCAGGGAGGTTGGCAGAGCCTGCGTCCCTAGAGGTGTTTAAGGCCGGGCTGGATGAGGCTCTGGCCAGCCTGCTCTAGGGTGGGGTGTCCCTGCCCATGGCAGGGGGGTTGGAACTGGAGGATCCTGTGGTCCCTTCCAACCCTGACTATCACTTCTTCCCCGTGAGGGTGATGGGGCACTGCAGGGGGCTGCCTGGGAGGGTTGTGGAGTCTCTTCCTCTGGAGACGTTTGAAACCCTCCTGCACTTGGTCTGGGTGATCCTGCTGTGGCAGGGGGATTGGACTGGATGACCTTTCAAGGTCCCTTCCCATCCCTGCAGATGCTAAGAAAGTTTTCCATGCATTGTTTTCATCACAAGTGAACCCAGTAGTGTAGGTGGGATAACTGGAATGCGCTGCTGGACCTTCATTCAGAACAAAAAGCCAGCGTACAGTAAAAAAAGTGGAGTTTGGACTTGAGCAGCTTTGTTTAGGGTTTGATTCGCAAGGAAACCCCCACCTGTGCATTAAACCAGTGTGTTCTAGCTAACGTTAGCATGAAAATGCAAAGCTGCGAGTGGGAGGGAAAACACGTGTCAGGTGTCTTCCAACAGCACTAAAGAGGTTTCTAATGGTTGTCAAGCCTCGAACACCACAGATTATTAAAACATATTCCTTGGCAATAAAGAGTAGACGTTTAATTTGAAAGGAGAAATGGAATTTGTTGCTGTTCTTGCAGAGGTCACGAACTGAGCAGGAATGAGCCCTCCTTGGCGGGTTCACTATTTTGCTGTTTGCCTTGGGGAGTAGAGACTGGGTCTGATTTGAACAGCTACTGCCAGGCCCACAGCCCCCACAGACAGCTCTCTTACATCTTTCGAGGCCCACCTACAGCAGTTGTACTTGGATGCTGGGACACAGAGGCCCTCCAGCAGCTCCGGCTGTGCAGTATCCTGATCCGTGCAGAGCGCAGTGCTGTTTTTCCTGAGGGAAAAGTGTTGGCCAGCCGTTACTGTTTGTTGGCTTAGAATGGAAGAGAGCTTAATATACCAGGCAGAAGTCACACTGCTTAAAAGAAAGGGATAAGAAGGTAGTCACGTTAATACTAGCTGCTGCTGTTAGAAGTGTGAGGGATCTGCCAGGGAGAGCTCCTACGTTTGCAGCCTCATCATTACTGTGATACTGCTCGCTCTCGAGTGCATCGTGTCAAATGGATTTTCACTTTAGGTACCAGTGTCTTTCACACGCTTCTAGTTTGAAACCCTAAAAATACGTTAGGAATTGAGTAACAGTGCCCTAAGGTATCCGATGTGATCAGAGGGATCCCATGAAATTCATAATCTGTAGGCAGAGAGAGGAAGGTAGGGTTTGTGCAAAAAGTGAGGGTCGTTTAGTATCTAATATGCTTATCTAGAATGATAGATATCTGTTCTGTATATAATACAGCGAAGGGAGGCATGGGGAGGAAATCAGCATATAGCTTGGTTTCCCTTGGGTGATCTTCACCACCACCACACAAGATTTGAGCAGAAAGCTGTACAGAAATAGTCTTGCAGTTGTGCTGTGGCTCAACGCACGGTTACCTCGTAGCGGTCAGGAAATCCTAGAATCATTTGGGATCAGAAGAGACCTCGAAAGATCATCCAGTTCAATCCCCCTGCCACAGCATTTTGTTCAGCAATGCTGGGTTGTAGCTGATGGCTCCACTTAATGCGGGAAAGACTTGTTTATGTAGGAGGTTCCCTATCAATCAGAGGGAGGATCAGAGGGATCAATCAGAGGAGGTTCCCTATCAATCTCAGCAGGACCTTCTTCCCAGGGAGGGTCCCGGAGCCCAGGACCAGGCTGCCCAGGGGGGTTGTGGAGTCTCCTTCTCTGCAGACGTTCCAGCCCCGCCTGGCTGTGTTCCTGTGCCACTTGGTCTGGGTGATCCTGCTGTGGCAGGGGGGGTGGACTGGATGATGTTTGGAGGACCCTTCCCATCCCTAAGGATTCTATGATTGTGACTGGATAATTATGCACAAACAAATCCAACTCGAGAAAATGCAAGCTGTGCTTGTCTTACCCCTTTGTTGGGGCGCTCAGTAGTTGGGGCAGCAGCCACAGGGGTGTGCTGGGAGTAGACACTGTCATTTCCACAAGAGGATGTCCTGAGGTGCTAACTGCAGTTTTAGGGTTCCTTGAAATCTGAGTTTTGATTAGTTACACACAAGGTGAGTGCAAATAAAGGACAGCTTTGTCTTTTCCTCCTAGACAACACAACTGTTGCAGAGGATGAGTAAGAAAGGGTTGATGCTGAGCCCTGGGTGCACTGCAAATGTGACGTTGCTTTATTCTTGCTTGTGTGATGCTCTTTCTGAAACCCACTCTATGCTGAGTTTGGTGTTGTCCAGCTTCACAACCCGCAACCAACAAGGCAGAGTGAGGTAACGGTCCTTTCCATCACAGTAGAAGGAAGCAGGCTTTGCTTTTTTTGTTCCCTTTCTCCCATCCTTGTGGTTTTATACCCCTTTAATTCTGGATTTACAAAGCGAATTCCCAGCATCTCGTAGGAGTGCTTGGCTGCACTTCACAGTACCTGAGCTTGTTTTTTAAGCCTGCTCTTTGTGAGCTTTGTTCATCAAAGCTGTGAAAAGTGGCTAACAGAAATCGTCATCAGAGGCCCAAACCATCACAAGGCACGAGCGATCATCTGGCACAAAACACCTGTGGAGAGGAGTGGGGAGGAAATGCTGTCCTCTTCTTTGGCCACAGCGTGGCTGTTACAGTAGAGTTACAGCATCAGGCAGGCACTCCTTCTCCAGCGTGGGATGAAATCTGACATCTGCTTGACATCTGGCTGTGATTTCATCAACATCAGGGCCAGTGACTAGCCTGGAAATGTTTTGGGTCTTTTTCCCCTGCCTGCCTGTGCTCGGTCTTCATTGCTGTAAACAAAACCATCTTCCTTAGGGTGTTCTTGGCTTTGGCAAACCTGAGGGAATGCACGTCCTCTGATCTGTCTGTCCCCCAAAGACAAGGTTGTTAACTGAGCCCCCATTCATTTCAGTGTTGTGCCTTCAGGGACAATGAGCTGATGCAGCAAGGAGAAATATCAGGACCTACCTCACGGGTGAAGTCATAGGGTCGGCTCTGTGCTCACACTCTGCGCACCCCTCCCACACCCCAGTGGCTTGGGTTTGCCTGTGGAGTTGCAGGCTGCTTTTGCTCATGTTCTTCCATATGGTCCCCTCCCATTGTTTTCTCCTCTCTTTCCCCGTTATCCTTCTCCTATCCTGTCCACTGTGGCTCTTGACTCTTTTTGCATCATACCATTCTGTTCAGCTGATTAAAAACACTTGCAGAAATCAGATGCATCGTCTCTTCTCTACCCAGCGTCTCATTCTCACTACCTCTGCCCCAGAACTGCAGTGCCCTCTTACTCTCCGAACTACTTAGTGTTCAAAAAACAAGCAGATGTGGCGCTAGGGCACAGGCTTTAGTGGGCACAGTTGGACTTGGAGATCTCTTGCAGCCCTCATGACTCTGTTCCTCGCATTTGCCTTTCTTTCTGCAGAGCTCGGCCACCCCTGTTCAGGGGTTTTAGTTAAAACCATCACACAAGTGATAGCAATGCCCTGCTGTAAGGAGCTTAGAACCGGGGATGCTATTTGTTAGAAGGCCAGCATCTTAGAAAGAGAATAATCTGGTGGTGAAGGGTAGATAGAGGAAAGAGTGGAGGACAGTTTGTTAAGATTTAATATCACTCCTGATTTTCTCAAAGGATTGCAAGCTTTTCATTTTCAGCTCTTTGATAGTGGGAGGACGTGTGTTCATCCCATTTGATTCGCTCACTGCATTTCATTTCCTTTGGGCTTGCTTTTCAGAGCTCCCCCCCCGCCCCGAGCTGTCCTCAGGGAGTGATTCTGATAGTTAGTACTTCTGTTGTTGCGGTTTATAAACGTGGAGTGAAGGGTGTATTTGGTTTAGGTGGGATGGAGTTGATCCCTCCCCATGCCATCTCTTCTGCTGCTGTGGTTGTGGTGGTACCCGCAGGGTACCCAGTGTTCTGGTCGCTGCTGAGTGGGGCTCGCACAGCACCAAGGCTGGGGGTTCTTTCTGTCCTAACATTCTCCCCAGCTGAGAAGGGTTGGGCCAGGCCAGCTAGCCCGGACCGACTAAAGGGCTATATGGTGGCATCAGCCCAGATAGAAAAGCAAGAGGAAAGAAGGAAGGAGAGGGGAGCATTTGTTGATAACATCTTGTCCTCCAGAGCAACCCTTGGTGCATCAGGCCCTGCTTCCTAGAACAGCAGCTAAATATCATCTGCTGAAGGGAAGTGAAGAACAATCTCTATTTGCCTTTCCTTCCACACATTGCTTTTGCTTCTCTGCTTTACTCTATTGTTGGTGCATCTACCCANCAGGAGGGTTGGACTCACTGATCTCTAGTGGACCCTTCCAACCACAAACATTCTATGGGTTTATGATTCTTGTTATCACCAGAGCAGTGGGAGTTAGCATGAGCAAAGTCACACACTGTCTTCTGGCTGCAGGCACTTAGAATCATTATATTTTTCTCTCCCCTGTCTTCCCCATCTCCCTCTTCTCGACCTGATAGAGATAGAGCGGCTGTGGTGGGCACCTGGCCCCGACTGTAGCCAAACCATCTTGAATGTGCTTGTGTTTTATATCAGTCCCGTGATTGGAAATAGCAGCGATAGATTATGCTGGGTGCCGAAAATGCCAAGAGCTGCTGTCTGAAAAGATAAGTGCAGGATACACCTTCCCAGCTCCTCTTCACTCTATCAGAGGNTAGGGATTGGAAGTGACCTGGAAGTTCACAGTCGCAGTTCTCCAAGCTAGTCATCCTGCTTGGAAGCAGCATGAGCTAAGCACCTTGGTTGGAGTCTGTCACTTCCAGCCAGACCTTTGGCATCTGGGACTGAACGTCTTCTGGCCCTCTCAGATACCACCTGTAGATGGCTTTAGAGCTGTGTGCGTTGTGTCTGGTGCATCTTACATAGTTTCAGTATAATACCCACAGACCCACTTTCTTCATAGAGTTGTAAGGGGTTTTGTTTGGCTAAGGATGAGGCTGTTTGAGGAGGCACATCATTTCTTTGTTGATTTCCCCCAAAAAAGTAGAGGAAGGCTTGACTTTCTTAGCAAACACAGTCTTTTCTGAGCTCTTAAAAGGATCTGCACATCAGACTGACTGGCTGGTGCTCCCAGCACGCCTGGCCCTTCTCCTCATCAGACCAGCAGTCCCGCCTTCAGACTGGTACAGTTTCATCTCCTGCCAGTTATTCCTGCTGCTGTAATTGAATCTTCTCTGTATTTATTCTCTGGACCTATTCCTTGCCCTCAGGGCTCACACAGTCCCACACTCCAATAATAACTTCCCTCCCTTGCCCTTCTGCTGTTCTCTGCCTGTGCAGCTCTGGGGAGTGGAGCCACTGTCTGACAGCCTCGGCACCCTGCATGGTTTTGGGGTGTTGGGGCTGAGCTGGCACTGTGGGGGTGGCTGTGGGTGGAGTTGGGGGTGTGTAGCCCCAATACCAGCAGCAGCTGTGCTGCTCCCGACTACTCCAGCTGTCAGTCCCACCACGCCGCAGGGTTACTGCACTTTTGGAAAGCAAGGATCAGGCTGGTAAGTCCTGCTTTCCCTCCCTGCTCCCAGCATTTCTCTTGATCTCTTCTTCCTCCATGTAGGATTTAACTTTCATTAGGTGAGGATCCTTCGGGCGTGTGTGTATGCAGCCTGATCTCCACTGCTGTGATGGTGGGGCTTGCCTTCCCTTCCCATGTGCTGTCACCCTTCATCCTTTGGAGATGAAGCAGCCCAAGTTTTAAGTGAATGCATCCTTCCAGATATACTGCTTTGCAATCTGTCATAGAAAACTCTGTTGTGTGCAGTGTAGCTGTTAGAACTGTCCCATAAAGCACACTGTAGGGACAGTAAAAGGTGTGTGTGTGTAGTACAGCGTGGGGCAAAGCATACTAGCTCAACAGTACAGCACGAATATGTGTGAGCATGGAAAGTTCCCAGTCCTTCTCCCCAAAGCTCTTTCCTGGTGGACTTGAGCTGGATCTTTCAAGGTTTCCTTTCCAGCTGCTTGTGAATCAGTCAAGACCATGAGTCTTCTACTTAAATCATTGCTTTTACTTAACTTATTGCCTCTAATAATTTATTGAAACCGGAAAAGTGAGGGAATTAGGAAGAAATGCTGGGAGTATGCAAAAGGCTCTGAAGGGTCTGTATTGGAAATCGCTCAGGAAAACAGTTTGGGGGGGAAAAAAAGGAAAGTATTTTTAGAAATCCTCCAGTTTATTCTGGAAGAGGGAAAACTTGAGCATTCCAGAAACGAAAAAGGCCACCTGTTTGTCTGCAGCTGTCCTGCGAACCAGCACGGCGTTCCTGGCGACTAATAATATCTCCAGCAGACGTGGCAGGCGCTGTGCTCTGTGCAGGCACACGGGCTGGCTGGCCTTTGCTGGCCCTGAGTTTATCAGAACATCTCGCCCCAGCCAGGCAGTGGCGCATCCTCGGCAGCGATAGGCTGCAGGTCCTGTTTGGGGCATGGATACAGGGAGAATAGTTGGTGTTCTGTTGTGGCAGATGAAAGGAGTGGAAGTGGGCCAAATTCAAGCTGTTTGCTGTGACGTCTTATCAGCAGATCCTATGGAGAGAATTTGCCTGCTGTGACTATTGGATTCTTGCTAGCTTGAACTGTCTCGTGTGTTGGCAGTGCTACTGTGTGAATCTGCGGTGCCTTTCCAGGGTGCCTGTCCTGCACAACTGCCAGGGCTTGTGTTAAAAGGTTTTATTACAGGGTTCAGGGTCTTGTGCTCTGCTTCCTGCCTGAGGAAAATGACCTAATGCTATGGAGTGAGCATTCTTTCATATTTAAAGCACATGCATATCAGTCTTTTAAAAACAGACCAGCAACAACTGAAATCATTTCAGTTTTATGTATATTATTCCTCCTACCCTCCCTCCCTCCTTTCTTCCATCGTTCCTCTCGTCCTCCCCCATCTCTCATCATTACCTGCAGTAATGTAAGGGATTTTTAAAGTAAGTCCATCAGGTTACACACTGAAAAGGTGGAGGTGTTGAATGGAGGAGCAGTTCTTCCTTCCATCCATCTGTCTGTCCCTCCCATGCATTTTTCTGAAAGGCTGAGGGAGCTGGGTCTCTTCAGCTGGGAGAAAATNGATTTGGTCTGGGTGATGCTGCTGTGGCAGGGGGATTGGACTGGATGATCTTTTGAGATCCCTTGCGATCCCTAATGATTCTCTGATTCAGTGCCCCGTACCGTTTGTCCACCCTTGCTCCTCCCTGGCCTTTCTTGCTGGTTCACAACTACCTTTGCCTGAGAGTTTATGATGGTTAATGTGTTGAGTTACTCTTTTGGCTCTGAGTTCAGCCCAGAACAACTTCTGCTCTGATGAATTTTGTTTTCCAGTGCTTACAGGTAAATGACATTGCCCCTAGTTAGTGTTGATCTAACAGTAATTGTCAGGACCCAGGCAAAGACAAGAGGCTTTGGCTTTAACCTAGTAGTATATCCCGAGCTTGTTTTTGCTCTCTGTCACCACATTGAACCGTTTGTCTTCTGTAGCAGCCTGTCTAGGGTGTATGTAGTTTTATAGATAAGTATGGGTGTAAAAGGATATCTCTAGGTTTTTAATCTATCTTTAAACATATTGATTTGTAGATACAGTATTGTAGAGAAACTATCAGTAGAGGAAATTTAGGCTGTAACCCCTAACTTGCTCTTCCCCTGGGTAAATGAGGGACAAAAGCCAGAAGGAGATTTTTGGTTGAGCTGTGGTGTGGACTGAAACCAAGAGGAGCCAGCAGGAGCCAGCTGCAGGTCCTCTGGGGCTGTAGGAAATGATGTGCTGACCAAGCGATCAACCCACTGTCTACTCCAGTTCTGCAACTGCAGCAAGTAACTGCTCAGAGAAAGGCAATATCATCCCCGTTTAACCGCCGAGGGAATTGTGTTGTTAGTGCCTTGCAGGAGCTGCCAGAGGGACTGAATTGGGGTCATAAGTCATAAGATCACTGTAAAAGAGCCTACCCTGCTAGCAGACGCACAGCAGCTGGCCACGTTGCCATCCTTGCCCTTGCAGTGTGACCCATTTGCGTGACCTATTTAGTTGTGCCAAGGGGTAAAGAGCTGGACGTGGCCGTTAGGTGTGTGGTTTCAGTCCCTTCTTTAACTTCAGAGTGTTTTGTGTGCATTGCTGTTTGGAAACCTTTCTTGTTTTTCATAGAATCCTTAGGGATCAGAAGAGATCACCATAGATCATCCCATCCAACCCCCCTGCTACAGCAGGATCACCTAAACCAAGCTGCACAGCCACACATCCAGGCAGGTCTGGAACATCTCCAGAGAAGGAGACTCCACAACCACCCCTGGGCTGCCTGGTCCAGTGCTCTGTTTACCCTGTCTCTCTTTTCTTCAAACTAAATAGCCCCAGCTCCCTCAGCCACTCCTCATAACACTTGTTCTTCAGACCCTTCACCAACCTTGTTGCCATTGGCCTTCTTGGCCACCTCAACACGCTGCTGTCTTGTGTTTAGCTGATGATCTGTTGATACCCCAGCTGCCCGGCAGCTTCCCAGCCAAACTCCCCAAGCCTGTAGCATTGCACTGGGTTGTCATGACCCAAGTCAGCCTGATGAGGAGAAGGCTCTAGGTGGGGACCTCGTAGCAACCTACCAATCCCTGACAGGGACCTACCAGAAGGCCAGGAAAGACTGTTTGTTCGCAAGGGCAGGGAATGCTAGGATGAGGGGTCATGGGTTTAAGCTGGAAAGGGGTAGTTTTAGGTGAGACAAGCAGGAGTGTTCCCTAGGAGTGACTGGCTTGTTTGCATCAACATGAGAAGTGTTTTCTGAATGAACTGCTTGCTAAATGCTGCTGGGCTGTGTCGGATCTACCCTTCCTGCTCCCTTCAGAAACGATTGGTCTTCTCCTTCTCACAGAACTTGAGTTTGCAGCCTGCAGCAGTTAAGTGGGGAAATCAGCAGGGCTTTTTAGTTTTAAAGGCGCTGCTAACATCTGGGTTCGGAACAAGGAAAGTCAACAAACTCGCTGCGGTGGCACATCTTAAAAACAACAACACGAGTTTCCTATTTTCCTGGTTTTTATACTCCAACTCCTTAAAGAATGTGACTGGCAGTGCCTTTCGTTCATCCTCCAGCAAACGCTCTGACTGTGAGCTGTTTACTGAGCTAGGCAGAGGCTGCTCGGGAGGGTAACGTCTGTCAGAGAAGAAGACTTTAAAAGTGTTTTGGCTGTGTTTTTGTCTCTTCAGGATAACATCATCTTGTTTTTAAGAGGCTGCAAAGAGCTGGGACTTAAAGAATCTCAACTTTTTGATCCTGGTGATCTGCAGGACACATCAAACAGAGTAAACATCAAGTAAGTACCAAAGCAGCTTGTGTTTAGCAGTGTATGTGTGCGATGCGATGGTCTATATTAATTACAATATCAGATGTTTTATTGATGGGATCTATTGGAACTGTAAACTGAATGATGTGTGTTAGTAATCCTCATGTTTAAATATTAATAGCAATACTTAGGGATGAGTAAAAAGGTTACAGAACTGCTGGTTTATATAAAACAAATGGGAAGCTGTTCTGTGCCTTGGTCTAGGTGATCCTGCTGTGGCAGGGGGATTGCACTGGATGATCTTTCGAGGTCCCTTCTGATCCCTGATGCTTCTATGATTCAGCACTGTGAAGGATACACTGCTCCTTTCAACAGGCTTTCTCTAAGGGCTGTTATTTTTCCCAGCCACAGCTCTTTGAAAATATTGTTCTAATGAAGCAGTGAGACGCTGTGTGTCTAAGGGGTTTTCCTGAGTCTAAATTGATGGCATTGTTTTGTGTCTGTCCAACTCATGAGCTATTTAGTCTGGGAAATAAAGAAGATCACAGCTCTGTTATTTCAGATTAAGCTGTTTTGAAGATGCATTATTGGATATTTATAGGGCTCTCAGACTCCTCAAGATGCAGACGTGAGCATGGTCTGTTTATTTTCTAACAATAACTCTGGTCTGGAACACGATGCTTGGCTCAGAATGTCTGTGAACTTTGTGGACTGAAAATGCCTCAGTTGTGATGCTTTTTCACCAAAGTCACACCTGTACTGTAGTTTTTTTAGCCATGGTACATCACACCCCTCACTGAGAAAAGAACTAGATGCTTTGGCTCCAGTGCTCTCAGCACTTCACCCCATGTCACCCCATGCTTGAAACTGGCACAGAAAGGATTTCTGACTTATCATAGAACCATCAGGGATCGGAAGGGACCTCGAAAGATCATCCAGTGCAGTCCCCCTGCCACAGCAGGATCACCCGGACCAAGTCACACAGGAACACAGCCAGGCAGGGCTGGAACTTCTCCAGAGAAGGAGACTCCACAAACCCCCGGGCAGCCCCCTCCAGTGCCCCATCACCCTCACTGGGAAGAAGTTACAGAATCACAGAATCAGTCAGGGTTGGAAGGGACCACAGGCTCATCCAGTTCCAAACCCCCTGCCATGGGCAGGGACATCCCTCTATAGATCAGGCTGTCCAGAGCTTCATCCAGCCTGGCCTTAAACACCTCCAGGGACAGGACCTAAGGTCACACAGACCAGGTTTGAATCAAAGTCCAAATTGTCACAGATTGAGATCTTCTGTAGGAACTGCTGTCCTTTTTAGGGAGGGCTTGGTTACTGTGATGTAGAGGAGCAGGAGCAGACCAAACTCTATTCTTTTCTTGTTGATATGAACAGCAACCAAGGTCCCCACCTCCCAAAAGCAAGAGCTCCAACCACTTTCATGTCATTATCATCTGTAACTGGTGCCATTACAAGTGTTCTGACATCTTGGAGGCTGTCCTGTGGAATAGCCAAGGCACTGCTCTGCAGACAAGCACATCTGCTGGCTTGATTTAACAGCCTTGTCTCATTTGGCTACAAAGATTTGGCCAGCAAGACCCCCTAATGAAATCCTGGTCAGACATACCCATTGTAGAGAAGGGTATGGAAACAATTTACTGCGTTTCAGCCGCCTTTTATTTGTTTGTTCCCTTCTGGCAGTTGAAGCGGGGCAAGTGTTGGTGTTGTTCAAGCACTGACTGTGAAGATTCACAGTTTAAGAGAAACAGAACTGGCCGCTTTCCTTGGTTTAAGGAATAGTCTGTTTGATCCTTCCCAGGTTTCTGGCTCAGAGGTTTTTCCTTGCCTGTGCAGAGTAGCAAGAAGGGGCTATGGAATTCCTTTTGGATAACACTGGAGTGAAAGATGTTCTTCACCGTGTCCTGTAAAATCATGGCAGTGAGTGTCTGGGAAGGGTCTACAAAACATTCCCTTATCCCCATGTGAGTCTAGAATCCCCTAAAAGGTGGTTGGAATCAGGCAGAGGTCGGTCTTTTCTCCCTGGACACTGGAGACAGGACAAGGGGTCACAGTCTTCAGCTCCATCGGGGGAGGTTTAGGCTTGACATTAGGAGAAGGCTTTTCACTGACAGAGTGATCCGGGTTTGGAACGGGCTGCCCACAGAAGTGGTTAGGTCACCATCCCTGGAGGTGTTCAGGGTCAGGCTGGATGAAGTGCTGAGTGGCATGAGCTAGATGTCAGATGTTAGGGTGACTTGGTTGGTTTTAGGTTGGACTGGATGATCCTGAAGGTCTTTTCCAGCCTCATCAGTACTGTGAGACTGTGAAACCAGAGAGAAAGGATCTCTCCAATAAGAAGCTTGATCTTTGGGGGTCGAGTGTGGTGCAGTACTTAAGAGGAGGCAAGTTCAGAGACTTGGACCAGTGTGGAGCTCCTAGGAGAGCTGTTTACTAGCACAAACAAGTTAAACCAGCAGTAACAAACTGTAGAGCTGGCCTGACCCTCTGCTGAATATGCTGCTAGATAGATGTGAAGTGTCTTGCTGGTGTGGATTTTTTTCCCCTCCATCAACTCTTCAGAGAAATCACTGGTGGAAATGAGCCAAATGTTTTCCTAGCACTGTCCAAGTTCATGCTGAGTGACTGAGTTGAGGTGTACATGCCAAATCCATGACTGTTGTAGAAAAATATGTTCAAGACTGTCTTCTGCTCGCTAGTTCCCAAAGCACAAAGGTGATCTTGCGTTATTTCCCTTGTTTGAACACTGTTAGGTGTGGTAAAAGAGGAGTACAGCATTAGTGCACAGAATTAAGATAATGACTTGCTAAATTACAGAACCACAGAATTATTGAGGCTGGAAAAACCCTCTGAGCTCATCCAGCCCAGCCCACGAGCTGACATCACCACAGCAGTTAGACCAGGGCTCTAGGTGCCATGTCCAGTCTGACCTTCAACACCTTCAGGGGTGAGGACTCCAGCACTGCCCTGGGCAGTCCATTGCCATGTCTACCCACCCTTTCCATGAGGAAGGGCTTCCTACCATCCAACCTAACCCTCCTCTGGGGCAGCTTCAGGCCCTGCCCTCTCATTCTATCACCAGTTACCTAGGAAAGTAGCCTGACCCCCACCTGACTATACTTTCTCTGCAGGGAGTTGGTCAGAGGGAGAAGGTCCCCTGAGTCTCCTCCAGGCTAAACACCCCTGGCTCCCTCAGCCTGTCCTCATCAGACTTTCCCTCCAGTCCTTTCACTAGCCTCAGCTCCAGCACCATCTTTCTTGAAGGGAAGGGCTCAGAACTGCCCCCAGTACTCGAGGTGAGACCTCACCAGAGCCCAGTGCAGGGGGAGAATTACCTCCCTACATTAAGACTTTTCATATTGATGTTGACTGAGTTATGCATTAGATCTATTATTTTTATCATTGAGCTTAGAAAAGCCATGAGCTAATGCTGTAAAGAATTTCTCCCTGACCTGTTAAACAAGAATCTTTTCCACTGCTATTTTATCAAGATAAAAAAAATAGGCCTTTTATATTTTTCTTAGTCTGTGACTATTAGTGATTAAAAGTTTGGCTAGAAAAGCTGTTTGTAAAATACTTGGGTTTAACACTGCGGATCTTCAGGCTTTGCTGTCGTCACAGATTGATTTACATTCATTTTGGGCTTGGTCAAGTAGCCTTTAATGGAGCTTTCACAGTCTCACAGTACTGATGAGGCTGGAAAAGACCTTAAAGATCATCCAGTCCAACTTGGTTTCTAACACAAGGCTTCCACCTTTTTAAGGTTGGTGGAGAACTGTACTGGGATGAATGCCGATGTTTAGTCTCAGTACCCAACCGTACAGACTGTTGGGGATTGGAAGGGACCTTGAAAGATCATCCAGTCCGATCCCCCTGCCACAGCAGGATCCCCTAGATTCAGTAGCACAGGAACAGTCCAGGAGCATTTTAAACGTCTCCAGAGGAGACAACACTGCAACCTCTCTGGGCAGCCCCTTCCAGGGCTCTGTCACCCTCACCAGGAAGAAGTTTCTTCTTATCTTTATCTGGAACCTCTGTTCCAGCTGACAGCCGGTGCCCCTTGTCCTATTATTGGGTGCCCCTGAGCAGAGCCTGGCTCCTTCCTCCTGACAGCCACCCTTTCCATATTTGTAAACACTAATGAGGTTACCCCTCAGGCTCCTTTTTTCCCAGCTAAAGAGACCCAAATCCTTCAGCCTTTCCTCGTCAGGTAGCTGCTCAGTCCCTTCATCTTTGTTGCTCTGCATTGGACTCTCTGAAGCAGTAAAGTTCAAGAAGTAAACATTATGCACAGGAGGTTCTGCTGCAAGTTGTAAGATCTCTGTTGCTTCACCCATCTGCTTCGTGTTGCTGGTTTCCACAGAAGCACCTGCTCTGTTCCCTTCACGTTGCTAATGACTTCCTCAGTCTCTATGCACATTCAGTTCCTTCCAGGACCTCTGTGGGTTGCATCATTTATCACAGTGCACAGTCTGGCTGTGGTTTGCTGCAGATTGTGTTTCGGCAGTGAGGACTTTGGTCATCTGTTTTTTAAGAGACCAGCAACTCAGTTTAAAGGACCAGGCTGCCCAGGGGGGTTGTGGAGTCTCCTCTGGAGATGTTCCAGACCCACCTGGCTGTGTTCCTGTGCGACTTGGTCTGGGTGATGCTGCTGTGGCAGGGGGATTGGACTGGATGATCTTTCCAGGTTCCTTCCCATCCCTAAGGATTCTAGGATTCTATGAAATATTTTGGTCACTGTCCTACTTTACAAACACCTTTTCTTCTTCTACTTCCAACATTCTAATCTAGTGATAAAAAATCATGGTAATAAAATACTCCCAAGTTATGAATAAATGAATAAGTGAACTAAATCATCTTGGCTTTTATGTCTCCAGCCAGCAGGAGGATTCTGCAGGCTGTTGTTAGGGAAAACATGACCTGATGCATACAGACTGGGTGAAAGTTTGTCTGCTTTCTGATTTACTCTTCTCTTTTTGTTTTCCTATGTGTACCAGGAACGTTGACTGTAGTAGAAAACTGAAAAATGTAAGTACATCCCTTGTGGAATTGAATTTCATTCCATTTTGCTGGTCTGAGCACCAATTAAGTCAGTAAAAGCCGAGCAGAGCTGAGTATTGCTGAAAGGCTCCTCTGAATGCAGAGCTAACCGAGGTTCTGCTGGAGTTTAGCTGCAGCTGCTAGGCAAAGCATTGACTCTTTAGCTCTAGAGAGATAAAGTGCATTCACACCAAGCCTTTAAAATGAACTAAAATGGTCATTAGATCTGGATGCAAGGCTTCGCTTTCAGCTTTGCTACCTTTCCCATTGTTCTCCCAAATAAATGTTTCCCCAGATAGGCTAATTCTGATTAACTGCAATTTCTTGTTAATTTAAACTCATGGCAATGGCTCCTGAAATTGTTAAGTGGAAAAGAAAATGGCTAAGCCTTGTTGGTCCTAGTCATTTACATAAAGCCTAGCAAGCGGCCTGTCCTTAGTCAGCAGTAAACTGCTATAAATTCCACTTTTATTTGGCTCACATCACTATAAACTGCTAGGAGATGCCAAGACTTCCTTCTAATAACCTTGCGATCCAGTAATCATGACTGCAAGTAAACAATAAAAACCATCACGCCCTCCCACCCCCCACAAAAGGCGATTTCATCCTTCTTCCCTCTCATTCGAGTGCTATCTCCTGCACCCAGCACACAGAGCTGTAGGGGAGGAGTTTAGCTGTGGCATTTAAGTGCTCCTGTGGGCTACAGCTCTGCGTACAGATGTAGTGTTTTAAAGGTAAGGTTTCAAAAGCATCCTCTGTGATGTGCTCACAGGCAGCCTATGCTTTCCAGGTGTGTGATCCCGCAGTCTCGGCTGGCAGCCAGCAGGAATCGCTTGCAAATGTGGCATCACGAGGGGGGAAGGAAATAAAGGGATAAATCAAAAAAAAAAGGAAGAAGATAGAAAGTTATCAAATGCCCAGAGATAGAGATAAAAATACCACAACCTGCATCAGAGAACTGAATGGCAGGATGAATCGGGCACGTTCCTGGGTGTCAGGAGTGCTAGTGTGTTCATTTGGGAACGTGTGCTGTAGGGATTCTGTCCGTAGGTTCATTGAGTACTGCTGGCTGAGGGAAAACAGCTCGGATGATGGTTGGTTCAAGACAGAGGAGTGAAAGCACCTTGTCTCCTCTAACACAAGGGTGTCAATTTGGATGCAGTTTTGAAAGCCAGGGGAACATTTCTGAACAGTATTAAAAATGTGATTTAATTATGTGCCTATTACTTATAAACAAAAGGGAAATACAATCCTTACTAATAATAGGGAAATAGAGCCTGCATTTATCTATAAAATCTATGTTACGTTGTGCACCACAGTTCTTTTTAAACAGGGAACCTGGATGTCCGGCTGTACCCTTTTGTGGCAGGGCCTCAGCTGGAGAGCTCTGTGTGTGATTCAGGACATCACACTAGAATGAGAAGCGAGGGCTGTTAGATAAAGTTGGTGAGAAAAGGCTAGTCAGAGGTGTAACGTATGGGACTGAAGCCCCAAAGGAATGTGGGTTTGTGTTTTAGGGAGTAAGAGTTCGGTAGAAATGTCTAACCCTAAACACTGGGGGCTTCTCCTAGTCCTGGTGTCTTTAGTTCACCCTGTAGTATGGATCTATGACCCTGTCCCATGGCAGCCTGCTGTATTTCAGTTTATTCAACTCCTTTGAAACACTCGGCAGCAACCATTCCTTACTATTGAGTGCCCAGCTTTTCCACATCAAACTATTTCCTGCCTGTTCGGCAGTGGAAAAACTTCACGTAGTCACAGGTTACTCCAACGTGATGAGTATTAAATGAACAAAGCCCTGACTTCTGAGGTGATGGTTTGTCGCTTTTAACTAGTGCAAAACACTGGCTTCAATTGCCTTTGACAATCGGCTTCCAGTCCTGGTGGCGGCTGCACGAGTACTATTAAGGACATGGCTTTAAGTGGAGACATATGTTGGTGCAGAGAAGCACTGTTTGCTCTCCCTTAATTTTATATAGGTATCAGTGGGTTTGGAGACGTTGGATCTGAGCATCCTGAGCATCTTAATTTCTCCTTTCTAAAACAAATGCAACACCAACAGTGTCAAATCAGCTTCCTTTGCCCCCTCAAGGAGCAAGAGGGTCCATGCACATTGGCAAGAACCAGCCTTGGCTTTCCTTCCACGCTAGTTTCAAAGTGAAATCGAGTCCAAACGTGAATGAAACCACTCTTTCCTCTTCAGTCTGACAGATCCAGCCAGATGCACGTGGCTTTTGATTAATCCTGAGCTCAGCTTTAAGCTAGCAGAAGCCTGGAAGTCAATGTTCATGTGTCATCTGGTTAATTACACTGAAATGATTAAACATGGAACCACCTTTCCTGTCCTTGAAATAGGCAGGCGCTCATTTCAGATGATTTATTTATTGCATCAGCCTTGATGCCTTCATGAACGATCCCTAGTATTAATACTCTTTAGGGATACTTTTCCTATTGGATTTACAAACAGATCCGTCTGTCTTTAAACAAATCTCCTGCCTGGTTTTCCTACTCGGATTTATTTCTGCTTGCTTATTTTCCAGGCAGGCATGGCAGTTTCATTTGTTTATAAAAATACCAGGAAGATAACATCCTCAGCTACAGGTTCTGCACGACTGTTGTAATGATTACCTGATGTGCTTATCCCCAGCCGCTGACAGACACTTCCCTTTCATTCCTGATTCATAACAAAGTCTTGTGCTGCTCTCCAGTTTCCAATACCTGAGAGAAGCCGAAGGGAAATCACTTTAGCAAAGGGAGTGTGTGGAAGGCTTCAATTAACTCTGGTTCATTTCTGCAGGTATTAGTCACCATTTATTGGCTAGGGAAAGCGGCCAACAGCTGCACGGCGTATAGCGGATCGACGCTGAACCTGAAGGAGTTTGAAGGTTTGCTGGCACAAATGAGAAAGGTATCTTATTTGGGATGTTTTGGGAAGTGGCCTTTCGTTTGAGTCGTAACCTGTGTGTTGGTAAATGGGAGAGTAGCGGGGTGCTAGAGTACCAATGACTTCGTGAAGATCACTTTGGCAGGCAGCTCTGTGTTGGTATCAGTGATGCAGCAGACGATGTCAAAGAGGGCTTTATGGCTGTCACGTGGCTCTGTCCTCTTCATTTCCCTATGTTTGGGTTTAGTTATTTTCATTCGGAACATGCAGTTTCAGCCAGAAGAGCTGAGTGTGGTGGAGGAACTCACAGGAGCTGAGATTTTTCTTCTTTATAAAACTCAGTCTTACAGATAACTCTTTTGTTTTCAAGCTGCAACACAGAGCATCAAACCAGAGTGTCTGAATAAAGCTGGAGGGCAAAAGGGGGGGGATTTTGTTTCACTAAGGGCATAGTTTTGCTGAGTCTGCGTTTTGCCAAGCTCTAAGTTCTGGCTGGAACTATGTTTGCTTGTTTATGATAAGGTGAGCTCTGTTGGGAAGGAAAGGTTGTGATTATTGGAGAATGGTTTGGAGTCTCTTGGTTGAGTGCTCCGGCATGCCCTGAACCTCAGCAGGAGACACTTAACCCCGTAAATGCTTAGTATTGATACCCAAGCATAGTTGCAAAGGGGAAAGGAACAGCCATGTAAGAAGATGGCAGCACTTGGTGCTCGCACTGAATTGGCTGTGCAGATACCTCCTCCTGCCCACAGATACCTCCTCCTGCCCACAGCCCCCTTCGTGCCTGCTACTCACTCCCCAGCTCATGTAAGAGCCAAGTCACCACAGGCAGTAGAGTTTGGGAGACTCGTCTTGCCGTGTGTTGCCGTGTCTGCACCAGCTGCAGCTCTTCATTCTGGGATTCCAGAGGGCCACTGGAGAGGAGTATTACCTGGTGGACTGGTAGTAGTTCCTGCACCCTGGCGTGACCGGAGCGCCTTAACTAGGTGGGGAAAATCCCTGTTGGTAAGCCCAGTTCCTGTGAAGGAGCAGGTGGAAATGGAGAGGAAACAGGAACATCCTGCTTCTCTGTAGAGGATGACTTTGGTCTTCGTTTGAAATAGCTTGCACTAATCACTTGGCACTTTGTCAGTCCTAAGTGATATGACCATGCCTAAGCAATAAAGAAATGAATACTTGTTTCTAGATGTGGGGAAGGAGCAGTCCCCACTCCAAAGAGCCTGAAAGGTGAAGCAAAGGTGATTTTACCCATCAAACTAATCACCAGAGTGTTTTGGAGGACCTATCCTGAGCCCTTTTGTGGGATGCAGTAGGCTGGGGCCACAGGGCAGCCTTATCTGGGGCACCGAGGATGGCGGAGTGCCTGGCTGGGCAGCGCGGAGTGCTGCAGCACGAGGACAAAAGCAAGAGGCTGGGGCTTGATTTGTTGCAGATGTTGGAGTTGGGAGCAGAGCAGAGATCTCCTAAAAGCTGAAAGCTACGTATTCCTTTAATGTAAACCCAGAGCACTTTGCAGTCCCGAGAAGACTTGTTTAGGTAGTGCTGTCACAAGGGCCACTGGCAACTCATTTTATGGTCACCTCCCTACTTCTGCACCCCTGCAGCGTTTCCCACTGGCAATGGTGAGCTTGTGTGCTACTGCATTTGAAGAGGATTTGGTTGTAAAACAGAACATGTTAATCATGCTGTGCAACACTCGGATGTTCTTTATAGCTGAGCTCAGTGATGAAAAGCCACTTTATCATTCCCTACTGGCAATTTTTTCCCCCAGAATTTAATAATTAAATCTACCATAAATTCACTCGGCTTCAGTTGTTCTGTTATAAATCCTCTCTGTCCTCCTTTTTTAATAAGCAAATCAAAAGGCAGCTCAGATGCTGTCTCCGACTCATCTTTTTCTGCTCCTCACACTGAAAAGCCTATTCATTTCTAATTTTACTCACGCCACTCTGCTTTGAATTTCATTGACTATTTGTGCACGCATTGTTCTCTGCTTTTAAACTAGAAATCCCCAGCGCCAAGACATCCGTGGCGTTGCAGTTCTCTCGAGCGGGTGAAGCATCCCTAGATCAACGCATCTTGAACTTGACAATCACACTGTTACTGCCCCTGGGGGTAATTAAATAACACAGACGCCTTGCGTTTAGCATTACGTCGTTATCTGTCGCACAGAGAGCCGCTCTTCCGCTGATAACGGCTGGGGGATGACGTTCGTTCCAGGCTGGACAAGCGCCCGTCTGTGAGACGGCGCTGGGCTGGGAGAGCAGCTTTGCCAAGGGGAAAGTTGTAAAGGACATGTTTCCAGAAGTCTAGATTCCCATCCCGGTGCCCGCCTCCTCGTTCCCGGTGAGCGGCATGCAAAATTAACATCAACAGCCCTTTGAGAGCTGGGGCTGTTCGACTCATTAGCTCACAATTGAGCTGTTTTGAAACTCTGGGAGACAGTGAATGCAGGATGGGGCTCTTTGCCCGAGCTGGAGGCTCTGTAGCTGCTGAATTACCTGGTGGACTGGTAGTGATTTGGAGGCTCTGTAGCTGCTGAGCGATCCTGCATCATTCAAATGCAGTAATTTAAGAAAGTGGAAGCGTGCCTGAGGATTGAGAATAGCTGATTGGAATGAAGGGATTTGGGGATTAAGGGAATTGGGGGGCTTTTGAAAAAGGTTTTTGGATTGTGTCACCAACGGGATTTCGATGGGATTTTTAGATTTGGTCTCAGGCGGGTGTCAAACACACATTTCAGGGAGGCAAAGCTTTGTCTAGTGCTCCTATCCCTTCACCGAGAGGCGCCGGGGAAGGGCATGGCGTAGGATGCCGTGGCAGCTTCACTAGGTGCGTGTTCTTGGTTTATAGAAAACACCTTCGCTTCGCGCTGCAGTGAGGTTGCTTAACGACATCACCACAGTGCAGCTTGGCCTGAAGCGACCCTTGCCACTGCCCCTCGTGTGGTGTTCTGGCAGAGCAGTCGTGAGTGGCACTAATTAAGCCCTTCTTCCTGAAAAGTCTGCGGGGCGTTGGGGCTGATGTCTGTCTCGCTTCAGGCCCCCCTCTCCCCCAGCACAGGGGTTCTGATGTAGGGTTCTCCTACCTCCATCAGTTCCCCAGCAAACCCACTTTTATTTGGAGGTTGGGAAGCTCTTGATTGATCTGCTCATTGGCGACACCAGTAGCAGGCAGAGGCAGTGGGAGCTGTGCTCAACACAGTCATTGTGCTGCAGCTAGGGGTAAGCAGGGGGTGCTTCTTAATGAGGAATTAATATTCAAGTGGGGGGGGGGATCACATTCCACTCTCTTTGGGTCAGAAAATATCAGGCTGATAATGGCACCCACATCTCTGACTTTACTTACTGTCTGGGGAGAAAAACACAGAGTTATCTTTGAGTCAGTCTAGTTATTTTTGTTTTGTCTCAGTCTGTGCGGTTGCAATTAATGTAAAGACACTCTCTAAAACAAGGGATTTATTCTAATGCGAGGGTGAGGATGGCTTCTCTTGACCTTTTCCTCTGCTGCAGTTTCAGTGTTTTAGTATGTGCTGCTTGCGCTGGAAAGAATTTATAATCGCAGGACTGTCAAAGACAACCATTGTTCTCCCTGCTCTGAACATGTGGGTCAGCTACAAGTGCTTTCATATCCCCCAGAGCCGAGAGCTGGCAAAGAGTAAAGAGCACAACTGAATTCTTCTGAGGCATCAGGAAAAGTAGTTTGCATATTTTTCATTGCTGATTGCCTCAGAAAGACATCCCTCTTTCATAACAGGAATTTCTCTTCAAGGTAGAGGGAGGCTGGAGCACACTGCTTCATTATTTTGCCAAGCTGAAGCAGCAACAACAACAAACGCTGTTGCTGGTGTCCCGGCCAGATACAATAGATGGGGAAAGGAAAGGGGAGGCGGGGGGGATCGTTAGGAAGGCAGCAAAGTTAAACCTGACGCAGGCACGACGTTAAACTCACCGTGTCCTTTTCTGTGCCATGGACTATGAACGGGCAGCCGAGCTTGAGGTTGCTTTCAGTTTTGATCGGTTTATTCGCTCGCCTGGTGCAGCTTTTTCTCAGTTCATTGTGCTAATCTAATGAGCAGGGTTTCCTCTTAATCAGCATAAAATTGGGGGTTGTTGCAAGCTTGCACTTCTGTTCTGAAGGGGAAAGCGGGCAGAAAACAAGGAAGCCCTTTTAGGGAAGGAGATTCTTTCAGTATCGGGCAGGCACTGTGTTGTCTGGTGTGTTGGTGTGGACGTCAGTGGCTCTTTTATGAAGAGATACCTGCTCTGCTTCCATGTAGGAAACGGAGGATATCGAGAGCCCGAAGCGCAGCATCCGTGACAGCGGCTACATAGACTGCTGGGACTCTGAGCGCAGTGATTCCCTCTCCCCACCTCGTCACGGCAGAGATGACTCTTTTGACAGTCTGGACTCCTTCGGCTCCCGCTCGCAGCAGACACCATCTCCAGATGTAGTGCTCAGAGGGAGCAGCGATGGTGAGTACTAGCCACGTGCATACAGTTGTGACACAGAAGCGGTGTTTCTGGAGCAAACGTGCCATCTGGAAGCTGGACACAGCCTCTGAATCCTGTTAATCCGGTGGGTGAACTTCGCTGAGAATGCTCCCTGAGGGTTTAGGTGACTCTGCCAGCAAGTGACTCGGAGTCTGCCTCAGGTAGGATAGGTAGTGCAGCATCGGGAGGCGACTTCCATCACTGCAGTCTGATGTTGTGATGGGGAAAGTGCTGTTAGTGATCTCTGGAGTAAGAGGATGGTACGTGGAGTGGTTTGAGCTTGTCAGCTAGACTGGAGCAAGAGATAGAAGTGCAGGAACAAGGGAAATAGGTGAATAAAATGTTTGCCTAAGTAAAACCAAGGCAGAACCCAGAAATATTCTGGAAATGGCTATTTAGAAATGTTATTTAAATGTATTTATATAAATAAATATTTATTTAAATCAATTTCTATACATTTATATAAATAAATATTAATATAAACAAATTTATATACATTTAAATGCTATTTAAATGTATTTAAGTTTAAATTCTATTTAGAAAACTGAGTAAATTACAAGTTCTAGCATCGGAGCTGTGGCCGTCTTGGTGCACCTTTGAGTGAGGCCATGCAGCTCTAGGCTTACAGAGGAGATGCTGCCTCTCCTGTCTGACTCCCAGAGGGTTCCAGAGCCTTGTAAGCACAGCGTGCTGGCTGAGGAAGTATTTACTAGGGATAGGTGTGGAGTGTTACCTATGGTGAGCAGGATTCTGGTTCAGAAGAGAGGGATGCTTGATTGAGTCTCCTGCTTAGTCACGATCCAGTGGGCATATGAGTAAGTCAGATGAAGTTCTGTTCCACATGTGAGTCAATTATCTGCAGTAATGTTCTTTATTTAATAAAAAGAGGAAGGACAGAACAACTTTTTGGTAGAAATTAGATGTCCATGCTGCTTTTGGCTGATTGAAAGAAGCTGGTGCTGATCATAATGGGACACGAGAGATTTCCTGAGGTGAGGGGGAACTCCTTAAAATGAAAAGCCAGCAGGGAGAGCTGCTATCACAGCTGAATTATGAAAGAGCTGTGGAGAAAGCAGTGCTGAGTTCTGCTCTGTTGTTCTGAATGGTCTCTGGTACTGGGGCTGTTGCTGGTTGAGCACCCAGAGCTGGCTACCGGGGCTGTCTGCCTGACAGCACCATGCCTCATCTACCTGAAGACAGCATAGCCTCCATGTTACTAACCACTTCTCTGCCTTCCCAAATGTGGCAGAAGTGCAGTGTTGGCAAACAGAGACAGCTCATATGTCCTGATCAAGAAGCATTGCTCCATCCTGGGTGCTCAAGGAGTGCCCAGTGTCATCCTCCTACTTGGAGCTGGTGGACAGCTGTTTACAGGTGAACTTACCCGAGTAGCTCCTGCTGCATTAGCAGACATCAGTAAGGGTTTAAGGTTGGTTTCTTGCCACAGCTGAGACTATTTTGTCACATTCTTGAGTCCGTAATGGATTCAAAATCAGATGCAAAGCTTGTTCTTAAACCTTCGTGTTTAACTATATCCAGACCCAGGGTGCGGGCGGATGCTCTGTGCACACACAGGACTTGTCCAGCTGGCCCTTTCTAGTATGTCCCATTTTCCCTGCTCGCTGCTGCCATAACTTCACAGCTGTCTCCTCCAGAAGTTGCAGGTGAGGTGTAACTTGGCCGACCTCTTCTATGTTGAACCTTTTCCCGTGGCCCCAGCAGCCCAGGCTTTCACTGCTTTTGCTAAACATAATGTAGGATGGATGGAGGGGGAAAGGACTTTTCCTCTCTATCCAGATGGAAGCTTTAAATAAATAAATATAATTTATAAATAAACTTATAAATATATTTATATTTATAAAATGATAGCAAAACAAAGCTGATTCCTTCCACTCCTAGAAAAACAATTAATGAATGGAGATAATTTTAATGATCCTGAGGTGGTGATAGTTTTCTGTGTGAGCAATAAGGAATACTGCCATCACAGATGCCTTCTAAACACTCTTTAGGAATGGCTCTGGTGCCCTGTGTGGACGCTGTTCCTTGTCAGAAAGCAAACAAAGGCAGTGATAGAGTGGAACAGTTTGTAGAGCAGCAAAGATGATGAAGGAAGGAGAGCAGCTCCCTGATGAGGAAAGGCTGAGGGAGCTGGGGCTCTTGAGCTGGGAGAAGAGGAGGCTGAGGGGGGACCTCATTCATGTCTATAAATCTGTGAGGGGTGGGTGTCAGGAGGATGGAGCCAGGCTCTGCTCTCAAGGTCTCCTGGTGCTAGGACAAGGGGCACTGGGTGCCAGTTGGGACAGAGGAGGTTCCCTCTCACTCTCAGCAGGACCTTCTTCCCAGGGAGGGTCCCGGAGCACTGGACCAGGCTGCCCAGGGGGGGTGTGGAGTCTCCGTCTCTGGAGATGCTCCAGACCCACCTGGCTGTTCCTGTGCCACTTGGTCTGGGTGATCCTGCTGTGGCAGGGGGGTTGGACTGGATGATCTGTCGAGGGCCCTTCCCATCCCTAAGGATTCTATGTTTAAAACACATCACTGACCTGCCCGTTAAGTTGCTAATGTACTCAGGAATGAACAACATCCTCTGCCTGGCTGACAGTTGTGCATGGATCCTTGGACAAAGGATCTGTGCGTCTGCAATGCTGAGCTGTTTATTATGGGTTGTGTGGGTTTTTTTAGAACCTGAGCTGAAAATAACTCCACAAGTAAAATATGAATAATTAAATAAGCCGTTTGGCTTTGAAGTCCCCAGCTTGGGGATGCTGGTAGGCACATCACTAACGAGGGAGAGGAATCTCTTCTAATCCCTCTGCTGCTGTGGTTATCTGTTCCAGGGTTTCTATCTGCTGCTCCACGACTGGTTTTCATGTGATAGAAAAATAAACATCAGAAGAAAGCCAAGAGCAAACAGAATAGCAAATAGCAGTAAGGGATCTATACGTTTCCTTTGGTCTCCTCTGTGGCCCTGCTCTATCTAATGACACTGTGGCTCTTCCATCCCCACCTGTGGTTCCGTGGTCATGTCTCTACCTTTTTGTTTGGGCACAAGCCCAGGTTATTGGGCACAAGCCCAGCTTATCAAGCATAAGCTTGAGTTTGCTCAAGCTAAAGATTGCTGGCAAAAAGCACCCAGTGATTTTTTTCTGTCTAACTAGGTCGTTTCCATCGTGTCTTGTCTTTTCTTGCTGTCCTTTTCGCTCTTCTTCATCTCTTTCCAAGCAAACACTGAATTAACTCGGGCTGTTACCAAAACTCTTTGCAAAGCACATTCCAAACATATTTAGCCGTCTTTCCCCTATTTTGAATTTTACACAGGCTCCTTGTGATTTTTATGACTTCATTGTTTTCAGTTGTTCATTAAGTAGCTCAGTGAATTAGCTAGTCATTTACTAGCGTGATGAATTAGCAAGAGGACACAACCTGGGTGGTTTTCCCTCACCCCAGAAAAGAAGAATGTCTGTCCCATAGGCAAGTGCTGCAAAGGGGGCGAGGGCCAGAGGCATCTAACCCTCTGAAGATGGAAGAAGATTTGAAAGCTAGTGGGAGAAATGACTGGAGATGCTCCGTTTCACTCGTCAAACCACAGCCTGTGGTGATACCAGGCTGCTGGGAGAAAACTATTTACACAGCTTCTTTGGGAATGACTTCAAAAGGCTCATGATGGTGGAGGGAATCTAGCGAATGTCTGTGAAGTGCCTTCCAAAGGGGCTGCTAGGGGTGTTCCACAGCAAAGCCTCTTTGAGGCATTTGCCCTGACATCAGGCCTCGTTGGAAGTCTTGCCTAAGTTTTTGTGTCTAAAATGGGTTGTGAATAGCAGGAAGCTGAGCTCACTTGGAGGAAAGAATAGTCACTCAGCTGCATTGATCTCTCATCTTATTCCCTGTAACCCAGTCTTTCTCTCATCTTTACTTCTTTTCTTTGCCAGCAAGTGTCCATCAGTCTTTGATCTACTGATCCTAACCTCTAAAGCCTGAGATCCCTCCCCTCTGTCCTTGCACCTTTCCATGTGAGGATCAAGCCTGTACTTTGCAGTGTACTCCACTGACCGACTAGGCAGATGAGGGTGGAGAGAGACAACCTGAGTCTTGTCCTTTACAGAAGCTGATGCTTACTCTGGGATTTTGATCAAAGGTAGTGATGTGTGTGGTCAGACTGGCCAGTATTACGTGTGTGTGGAGTCATTTAGAGAGTCCTGCAATTCTCTAGACAGATAGCATGCAGTTCTTTATGTCTGAGTTTATGCTGTGCACACAGACGTCTAGGTTCACGAGCGTGGATCAGGTCAAACGCACTCATACGCGCAACTCCAAGTCCTTTGGGCTTTAGTCAAGTGGCTTCTGGAGCTGTCCTGTGGGATTGATGAGTCTGGCTTAATCTGAGCCTGGCTTTTTGACATGACCTGTGGCTGAAGATGAGTGTCTTAGGGGTGCAGGTTAAGGGGAGATAGGAAAACAGAGTATTATTGCCTGGTGTAGATAATCCAGCTTCGGTGTCTGGTTGTAACACATAATTACAAGTAAAAGTGGCCTCGTTTTTTGGTGCTGACATGCTAAGTTTAATTTTTTGTGAGTTCTTCTGATTTATAATTTAATAAAACACCAGCCCTAGATGAAAGTGAAAAGCAGTGGGGTTTTTTTTTCCCCCTCCTTCTGCACTAGGGAGAGGAAGTGACTCAGAGCCTGACCTGCCGCACAGAAAGATGCCAGATGTGAAAAAAGATGACATGTTGGCAAGACGGACCTCCCACGGGGAGCCCAAATCAGCTGTGCCTTTTAACCAGTACCTCCCAAACAAGAGTAATCAGACTTTCTATGTACCTGCTCCACTGCGGAAAAAGAAAGCTGAGCGAGAGGAGTACCGAAAGAGCTGGAGCACAGCAACCTCACCGCTCGGAGACAGACCCTTCAGGTAAGGCTGGCCTGTCCCACGTGTCCCTTCGTCGCTGGTGATGCTTTAACCCTGGCCTAGCTTTCGTTCTTCTCATAAAGCTTGTGAGGCTGCATTAGCCCTCTTGCTGAGACGGCAGTGTTGAATTGTTTTGCAGCGGGTGGGAACGCCTGGGTTTGCTGTCAGTAGGTACCGTGCGATGCAGTGGATGCCTGGTGTTTGATGAGATGTTGGTGAATGTGAGTACCATGGGTGTTGACTCAAACCCAAGTCTGGGTAAATATGCCCTGGATGGTCTGCTCGGTTCTCCAGGTGTTTCCTCACTGACAAATGATGTTTGTAAGTAACTCATGTACTCAATCAAAGTAGGCAATATTTTCGCTGGGTTGTTTCATCAGTGTATTTGTATGTTGTATTTTATACTCTAATACAGTAGCTGTGGCTCTGTGCATGTTGGTTTTGTCAGTTGATACTTCACTTGTGATTTAGCCTAAGAAGCCTCTTCCATTAAAGAACATAATGGTCTCTCCGGATCATTCCTCAGGACATCTTTTGGCATCGTGATATCAATCAATGTGCTTAATAATAAGCGTGTGTGTTTCAGTCACAGCAGACATTCAGTTTCCTTGTATAATCCAATAGCAAACCCCACCCTGAAACCATCGAAGAAGAACAGAATGAAACAACAGGACTGTGTGGAAAGGAGGAAGTAGGCTCCGTGGCTCCTGAGGCAAGTTCTCTTACAAATCAAGTAGGTTTGGATGAAAATGAAGGAAACTCCATAGCTCAGTCCCCTTCGTCAAAAGAAACATCAGCATCCACGGGGAAGGATGCAGAAGAGATGAGAAAATTAAGAAGACTCGAACAGGCTGGCATTACGGTCATGTCAGCAGCCCAGCGCTATGGCAGGTTAGCCAACGGTGTGAGAGACTGTGCACGTTCCTCAGCTGTAGGATTGGCTGAAGTGTGGGTTTCCTCGGTCAGCTGCATTTTTCCTAACACAAATCCAGTCTACTAAGCACTTACAATGGCTAGCAAAGGTCTTGGTCTGAAGAGCTGGTGGTGTGGCAGCTGTGGGTTGCAGTCGTTTAATGCTAACTGCGTTTGTGTTGAGAACTTGTATCCTGTTAGGGCAGAAAACTGCTAGACATACTACTCTTCACCTTCCACCTAATACTGCTTTGTGTCTGCACACGTCCTGCATACACGGGTACATCAAGAATGCCTTCTTTAGGCAAAAGATCCATAAGCTTTTCTTGTTGCCAGCGGGATGGTTTAGTCTACTGGACTGTGCTTTTTAGACAGGTAGCATGTGGTAATAAATGCAGTGTTCACTGTTAATCACAGGAGCTATTAAATGCAGAGCATGGTCACACGTGTAAAGTCAAACACAGAGGTGCAGTTCAGCAGCTGTAACTGGACTGACTCTGGCACGGAGTATCGGTAGTTGTTCACTTACTGTCTGTGTTACTTACTTTTGGATGTTGGTTGGTCTGATTCTTTCCAGTTCCTTAATTTAAGGAGTGCTAGGCTTTTACTGCCCATGCTGTCAGCTCATACTTGATCCTTGCAAGAAAGCTGTTTCTCATGGGAATGGCCTGCAAAGCAGAGTTTCAAGCACCATGCTAGCAGACTAGGCTTTTGTAAATAGTCATCATGTGTTGGCTAAAGGGTAAGCGTCCTCAGGCCCTGGTGTCCCAAACATTTCATTTAGGGCAATGCTCAACAGCCAGCACTGTTTGCGTTTGCATCTGGAGGATGCTTTCCTCGCTGAGAGTCCCTTTTCCAACCCTATACTTGGTGTGCTGGCTTGAGCTCCATGGAAGGAGCAGATAGGATCAAATGTGCAGTTGGTTGGTAGGAATTTGGCAGTCTTCTCTTTCCTTGTTGCTCAAGAAGCAGAGAGGAGAAATAACAGGTTGTTTCTTGCCTCACTTTCAGCGAAAGCAGCTTGTAGAGGTTGGCAGCTGGAGGAAGGAGAAGCAACTGGTTTGATGCTCCAGCTGAGGGTCAAAGAGCAGAGCTTTGCAGCACGAGCTTCACCATAGCAAAGTAGGAGCCTGCTCCTGGGGGTTCTAGGAGGAACAAGCAAAGTCACAGGGGTCAGATGTCTGTGAGGAGAGTCATTTCTATGCGTCAGTGGAAGAATAGTGGGTGAGGAGAAGGGAAGGACTCAGCAGGATAAAGGAAATAGGGGAGTGCTCAATAATCTTTACTGGTGTCTCAGAGTTTATCAAGTTTGTATCTCTCCATCTTGGCATCACATCCAAACTGCCATGCACTAACAGCACAGAGAAGTTCCCAGTCCCTCTGGTTTCTAGATTCCAATTTATGCTTTCTTTCACCCCTCTTATTCCCTTACCATTCTAAAACAGCAGCCTCTCTTTCCTCCACATGAGGTTGTCAGCTGTCTTCCAGTTCCTCCCAGTTGTTTACAGGCTGTTTCCTCTTGACATATTTACTCCTGGAGAACACCCACAGCGACTTTGGAGTTCTGCAAGGCATCTGATTGTTCCTAAAGCTGGGACTCAATGGGAGATATTTCTGGGTCCAGCACAGGAAGGATTTGAACTTGTATGCAAATGCAGTTTGGAATCCAAACACTCATCTCAGTAGCTGTAGCAGACTATAGGAAGGGCTGCTTTGAGCTAGATGCTATACAAATGCATGCCAGCAAAGCACTTCCCCTCCCTCCAGTGTGTTTAAAGCATGTTGGTTTATTGCTGTGTGATCCTCTTGTTTGCATCTGTCTCTTATTTACACTGCTGCATGTCAGAAGTAAGATGGACTGTCCCAATAATCAAGTGTGTTGGAGCAGAGGATGGAGGAGAGAAGTGTGAGCAAACGTTTTTGATGTGTTCATTGCAAAAAGACATCAGTTCTTATCCTGAGAGTACGTAAGCTTACATGTCTTGTATGAGGAACGGCTGAGGGATCTGGGGCTGTGTAGCCTGCAGAAGAGGAGATTGAAGAGAGACCTTAGTGCTGTCTACAACAAAGGAGACTGTAGAGATGCAGGGGCTGGTCTGTTCTCCCGAGTGGTGAGTGCTAGGATGAGGGGAAATGGCCTGAAGCTGCGCCAGGGGAGGTTCAGGTTGGATGTCAGGAGGGATTTCTTTCCTGAAAGGGCTGTCAGGCACTGGAATAACCTGCCCAGGTTGGGGGTTGAGTCCTCATCCCTGGAGGTGTTGCAGAGAGGGATAGATGGGGAACAGGGAAGAGTTGCCTGTTGCTGTTTTGAGAGGGTGCTCTCCACGTCTCTACCGCTGGGTCCGGTGCAAGAAGGCAAAGTCAGGCAGTTCCCTACTGCTCCTCTGTCATCTGAGCCTGAGGCAGGCTGACCTGTCAGAGATGGTTTATGGCTTCCCCAAAACTTTCTCTGGCAGTGCTTTGAAAGGGCAGTGGCTGCCATAAAATAAATGACCTGTGGGATTGCAAGGCTTTAAAAAGGTTTTATAACTAGCTAATTATAACTTTGGGGTTTTTTTAGAGTAGTAGAGAAACTCAAAGCCCCTCCCGAGCTGATTAGATTTTGCTTTTTAAGGTCAGCCTGCTGACCCGTTTGTGATACCCTCTTTCCCCCTTTGTGCTCTATATCAAAGAGAAACTGCAAGGCGTTTAGAGCCCACAAATGTCCTGCCTGCAAGAGTCTCCCAGTTGATATCCACATTCTGAAAATAAACAGGACTTGATTTTTAACTGGGAGAGTCACCTAGCTCTTGCCATCTGTCTCTCAATTTGCTTCAGAGTATTGACAGTTAACCTTAATCTTTCTGGGCACCAGCTGTCAGGGTCTCTAGTGCTGTAGCCTTCAGTAACAGCGAGGCTGCGCTGGAGTCAGGGATGCTGCTGGTGAAGGCAGATGGCAGTGTGCTCCAGCACCCCTGTCTCACTGACCCTGCCGGTAGGATCGTGGTAGCTACCGTCTGTCAGCACTGGCACAGAGGGCTTGCTCTAAGGGAAAGCCAAGGCTAGTGAGGGAAAGAATCAAGCGGGGGTATGTGCATAAGAAAAGCAGTTAAGAATAGTAGGGCAAGCAGCCTCAGTGGGCTTGTAGTCGTAGGATGAAGGGCAATGCTTTTAAATTAGAGAAGGGATGATGTAAATAGGAAGTTATGAAGTTCTTTAGCAGGAGGGGAGTTGAACACTGGAACAGGTTGCCCAGGGAGGCAGCTGGGGCCCCATCCATGGAGATCTTCATGGTGAGGCTGGACAAGGCTTTGGGTGACCTGATCTAGTTGAGGATGTCCTTGCTTGTTTTAGGGAGGTTGGACTAGATGACTTCTGGAGGTTCCTTCCAACGCATTCTGTGATTCTAAGAGCACCAAGAAGTAACAGGGCCAAAATACCAGGTGTTTCAGGATTCAGCGATGCTGCCAGGGATGTGATCGTTTGCACCAAATCTCTTTGTTCAAAGTGTTCAAGCAGTTTCATACTGCCACTCACAGCACTATGTTCATTGCTCTGCTGTGTTGAACCAGCTCTTACTGTTCTTTCTAGCTAAGCTAAAGTAAGTCAGAATGTTCATTCATCAGTTCCAGAAGGACACAGAGCTGCTGGAGGGTGTCCAGCGTAGAGCAATGGAGATGATGAAGGAAGGAGAGCAGCTCCCTGATGAGGAAAGGCTGAGGGAGCTGGGTCTCTTGAGCTGGGAGAAGAGGAGGCTGAGGGGGACCTCATTCATGTCTCTAAATCTGTGAGGGGTGGGTGTCAGGAGGATGGAGCCAGGCTCCTCTCAAGGCCATCTGGTGCTATATCAAGGGGCAATGAGTGATCCTGCTGTGGCAGAGGGGTTGGACTAGATGATCTTTCCATGTCCCTTCTGATCCCTAAGGATTCTATGATTTTTCTGTGTGAAGTCCCGATGGATTTGTTACTCGTGTGTGATAAATTTCATTCATAACAAGGCTTTGTCCAATCTAACAGCAGCCTGGAGCATATTTGATTAACTGTGCTTGTTTCATGGCCTGGAGATGAGGACTGCCTCTGCCTTCTCCCTCAGTTCATCAAGAGCTTTATTTAATTTTGCTCAGTGTCAGTAAAAAGCCAACACATGAAGACAACAGGAACACCCCAGACATCATTCTTCGCAAGGACAACCCCTTCATGACATGTTATCAAAGGAAGGATTCGGAAGGTTCCGAAGATGAAGCAGTCAGCAGACTTCCCGATTTAGAAAAGGATGACTTTGCCACCCGGAGAGCCAGAATGAACCAACCCAAGCACACGGTTCCATTTAACTCCTTTTTCATGGGACCCTATACCAGTCAAGACAAAGGTAAACTGGAAGAGGCCAACACACCATCACAGAAGGGAAAGCAGGAACACGCAAGGTGTGCATTCGTCGTCTTTTCCATTCTGTGATAATGCTGAGTTTCATGTGGCTTTGTGCTGTGTGGGGCTAAATCTGCCTTGGCTGCAGAGAAACTTAGAGAGTAAAGGAAATGCCAGTGCTTTATCTTAGTGGGAACACAACCCGCAGGTGTAGATGACTGCAGCTTTCTGTCTAAGGATCAGGACCAGGAGCTTCAACTGGCTGTGAGTGTCAGTAGTACGAAGCCAAGGCACGTGTGTTAGCTAAGCTCAGGAGTGTGAGTAGAGGAGAGTAAACACAGAAGATGTGTTTTGCATCACAGCTTGATTGCTGGGCATTTTCAAAGCTCAATTCTTGATCACATTTCCTTTTAACACCCTATACAAACACACAGACTCTGGTAAGTTAAGGCACAGGATATAGTGACCTGCTGCACTGCACCAGATTGCACTGCGTGCAGTCCTAGTGTTACTTACACAGCACTGGTTTTGGAGCATGGATCACGAGGTTTCAGCCTAGGAAACCTTTCTTCAGTGCTGAGTACAAGTGCCTGCTGGGCACAGAGCCTCCTCAGGAAAGAAGCAAAGAGAACTGATCCCAGGTAAAACCGCTCTATACGCATTCCAGTGAAGCATGACTGGAGTAATAGCTGATACGTGGAGCAAACTACTCAGCCTTTAGGAGCTCTTTTGGGTCATGCAGAATGCACCTTTCAGCTGCAGCTGATTTGATTATATTAACGTTTCCTGGTGACTGGTTTGGCAGGGCACCTGAGGAGCCCACAGCCAAATCATGATATTTGAATACTATTGACTCTATAGATCAAAGAAATCCTGTAGGGTGTTTACAAGCAAAACTTGCATTCTGATAATTGGAAAACGAGGTGTTTATTTAAGAGAGAGCTTATTGCAGCAATAAGCAGGGGGGGAATAGCAGCTTGAGACAGGCTCTCCCCCTCTACTCTGCACTGGTGAGACTGCATCTGGAGTCTGGTGTCCAGTTCTGGGCCCCTCAGTTCCAGAAGGACACAGAGCTGCTGGAGGGTGTCCAGCACAGAGCAACGAAGAGGATGAAGGGAGTAGAACAGCTCCCTGATGAGGAAAGGCTGAGGGAGCTGGGGCTCTGGAGCTGGGAGAAGAGGAGGCTGAGGGGGGACCTCATTCCTGTCTCTAAATCTGTGAGGGGTGGGTGTCAGGAGGATGGAGCCAGGCTCTTCTCTAGGGCATCTGGGGACAGGACAAGGGGCACTGGGTGCCAGCTGGAACAGAAGAGGTTCCCTATCAATCTCAGCAGGACCTTCTTCCCAGGGAGGGTCCNCTTCCAAGGTCTCTTTCAATCCCTAATGATTCTGTGATCTTTTTTGCTTGAGCTAGGAATAGGAGTCATGCAAAGAAGTGGCCTCAGTAGTGCATGAGCAGGATAGCAGAGATGAGAAGTTTCCACTTAGTCTCAAGTGATTCATTCCATGTTTAGTTTCTAAAATTAATGTAAATCTCATCTTATAAATTCAGTTTTATCTTTTTCTGCTCTGAACCTCTTCTTCTGACACTGATTTATCACTGCTCCCTTCAAAATACCTACTCTTGCTGAACTTGGAATGTACATTAAACTAGAAGAAGACGGGTGCACGTGGCATCAGCAAGGCAGATCGTGACGGGCAAAGAGAATTCTCTTCCACACGCTGAGAAAATTGAGGCAGACACAGAGCAGGTGAAAGGGCCTGACACCAAGAGGGATGATTTGGCCAAATGGAAATCTCAAAGCTCCCTTCATCAACTGCAAGACGTGCCTTTTGTGAATGCCTCCATAACAGAGGCAGATCTGGAGACCTGGAAAAGGCTGCAAGTGTCGGGGGAGCCCAGGTACAGTCTCTGCCTGTGGACAGGAGTGCTCCCCTGGGAAGCATGTTTGGTTTGTCTCAGTCCACTGCCTGCACTGCTTTTTGTGTTTTAAGCTTGAAGGACACCTCGATGACAGCCAGACCTTACCCATTTCCATTTTAGGAGGAGTCCAGTCTCTGTCCAGAGATGCTCTCTCTCATGAAATAAACATACATCCCCCAGTTAGAGCTCTGTAGTAGTTTCCCAATTCCTTCCACTGCTTACTGTCCAGTAAGAAAGATCCCTCTTTTCTGGTGGCTCAGTCTGCTTTGAAGAACAGCACAAAGCTCCCAGTGGTGCCACTAGGGCAGGAGCACTATGCTGCTGCCAGCCAACTACCCTCAGGACGCAGGGCATGATGCCTTGGGGCTTTCACCTGAGAATCAGCATCTCTGCTTTAACATGACTGAACTGGTTTTCAGACCTGAGCTAATACCTCTGCCTGGGATTGTATAGTCCAGTGCTGAGGGAATACACCAGCACTGTCACTGCAGGAGGGATTCCAGGAGCCTGGTTGTGTGGTATAGGTGTGCTCTTACTGTAAAGCAAACCTCCACAGAAGGAGCCAGTGGAAAGCACCTGTTCTAAGCTGTTTCCCTCTGGAGATGGGCTGTAGTGTGCACAGGTGATCTGTGACCCCATTAGGAAAGGATAACAGTTCCTGGTCTTCCTCTTCAGGCAGGTGCTGCTTTCCAGTGAAAGGCAGCCCTCTGTGGAGGCATTCAGCTAACTATGTGCTTGATGTTCAGGGTTAGGCTGGATGAGGTGCTGAGTGGCATGAGCTAGATGGCAGATGTTAGGGTTACTTGGTTGGGTTTAGCTTGGACTGGATGATCTTTAAGGTCTTTTCCAGCCTCATCAGGACTGTGAGACTGTGAAGTGTGTAAGTTTAGATTAATGCAAACCACCAAAACTCAATCATTCTATCTTCTCAAAGACATCAGTAGCCTCTCTGTTCTTTTTGAGGTGATTTACTGAAATAAAGATTCAGTTCCCTTCTTCTAGGCTAAGTGAATTCCCCTTGCTAGTTGTCTTATGGAACTCCCCCATGACAAGGTGGACATAATGGAATGTCCAGCAGCACGTGGCTGGGTCTGTGTGAGCAAATAAAGGAGCTATGGCTGGAAAGAGCTGTATGCTGTGTTCCTTCCTCTGGGAAAGAGCTTCCCTGGCTGTCCTGCCAGAGTTTCCCCACGAGGTCTGCAGCATCTTTAGATTTTACCTGTCGCTCATGCCCCAGAGCGCTGCTGCTGTCTGTCCCTGTGTCCTTGCGTTTTAAAGTAGAAACCCTTCATAATCTTAGGAGCTTTGATTTGCTTCACCCTGGGGTCTCACCTTGGGCGTGGGGGTTCTTTTATTCTTCATTGTGACTAGTGAAGAAGATTTCAAATGTCCCAGTGACACTCCCCCACCAGCTGGAATCACCGCGAGAGCCGCAGCCCACGATGACTTTGCCATCCGCAGGGCAAGCAAAAAGGCTGGCAGCCCCAAACAGAAGTTTGTGCATTTCGGGCCGGTCACTGAGATAGATCAACAGAAATGGGACAAGCTTGTTATCGGCAGAGCTTCATCGAAGAGAGGAACAGAGGAGGAAAGCGAGAAAGGCGGTGTGAGCAGCCAGCCTGATGTCACAACCCCTCCTTCAAGCGCTGCTGGCAGTCCTGAAGGCAGCGATGAAGTATCTAAGCCACCAAACGAGTCCAGGTATTTGGTGTGGCTTCAGTGCTGCTGAGCTGCCAGTGAGACCTGTTCTTGCCAAACGCTGAGCTGCGTGCGGGTGGGCTGCAGCATCGCCCTTAAGTGTTCAGGGTTACGCATAGCTACGCTGGGCAAAGGTCTCCTGAGAGCTTGCCTCAATTTCTAATGGGTAGGGAAATCACTGGTACCTCTGTCTGAGCTGCCATTCAAGTCTTCTCTGCTTCTTGAATTACAGTGCCTGCTTTCAGTGCATTGGAAAGGTGTCGTTCAGCTTGCTGGCATTAGAGAGCTCAAAAAGCTTCAAACCTAATGGATTTACTTCTGTTTTGAAGATGAAATGATGAAAACAGGGTGTGTTGGTGCTGTGTGTTTCTGGTGCTTATCTGGAAGAGAATTACAGCGCTGGGAAGTTAACTTATTAATAGAGCTTACGTTTCTTTGGATTTCATTGCTTAGTCTGTGGCTGCAGCAGCAATTCTGAATGAATGCTTCCAGCAAGCACTTCATTCGGTTAAGGAGTGTGTTTATCAAGTGCTTGCAGACAGTTGGAGGACTTCTCTTACCTTTCGTGTGACCTGAGAATGTTTTCTCTGTCTCACCCTTTCTCTCAGTCTCATCACTAGCGAGGTAGCCAAGTCAGGGACAGACGACTCTTGCAGGAGAGTGCTGTCACCTGTCCCAACCTCTGGCATCGTCTCTGAGGAGCAGGAGACGGGCAGTTTGAGCAAACAGCAAGCAAGCACCAAGAAAGAATGCGATGGGCCTTTTCCAGATGTGGAGAGGGATGACATGCTGGTTAGAAGGCTGGGAACTTTCCAGAGACGTACCGCTAGCCCCAGCCCCGTACATTGTCTTCCACAGTCAGTAGCTCCTCATCTGCTGCAGCAGATGGAGAGGATACAAGAGGAGACGATAGCTTGTGAGAAGGATTTGAAAACTCCCCAAGAAGCAGAAAGGTCAGAGAACAGAAGCATCCACATCCTTATGAGCTTCATGCCTGGTGTGTGTTGATGTTAGCTTGGATCAGTCAGCAGTGTTCCGTTCTTCACGTGGCCTTTAGAGACGAGTTCACCATGGCACGTGTTCTGTTTAGGGACCGTACTTACAAGAACGCATCCTGCAAACATAAAGCTCTCTCCTTACTGCCATCATATTTAAGTACTTCAGCTGTTCCTTGCAGTTCAGCATGAAAACAGTCTTTCATCTCTTGGGGGTGGGATGGGGAGGGTTTCTTTTGCAATCTGTGGTGCTTTGTCCAGACTTCCATGCCAGCTTCCGAGGGAATAATTGCTCGCCTACATTTTTTAATGCAATCCCCAACTTCTAACGAATCACCCCCGTGAGTGTGACAGCCAACCGTTTCCTCTAGCTCTCGCTCCCTGCGCCGTAGCTGAAGATGCCTAGTTGCCCATCACTCTGCAATGGTTTTGAGTTGCCTGAGCAGCCCCTTGCCTTTGGGCTGCACAAGGTGAGCTTTATCATGGAACGGTGTCGCTTGTTTCTTTGAGCAGTACCAGCACACAAGAAGAGAGCCAACAACAGCTTGAAATCCTTCATCTGCAGAGCAGTGGAACTGAAAACAAAGTGAAATTTCCCGATCCACAAAGGGATGACATGCTGGCCAGAAGAACCGGAGCTTTTCTAAAGCACTCTGGGCCCAATGTTAAGCAGTTCCTTCCCATGCCATTTTCAAAGCAGCAGAATAAGCAGGGCACAGCTAGAGAACTTGAGAAGAAAACCACGAGGTAAGACGGTTGTGCTTCTCTCATCCCCTTGTAGCCACCCTGTGTGCTGTTTGTTCAGGTGTCTTCATCTGCTGTTGGCCCAGCAGCTGCTTTTTCCGTGCTCCTTCTCAACTCTATGCCCAGTGGTCTTGCTCAGAAGACAGCAGTGGAGAGTTTCAGGCCCTTGTGGTAGAGTCCAGACTCTGAGCAGAGCCCTAGGAGATGCAGAATTCTGGCAGCACGTGGATATAATACGCAGCCAGGTTGTAGAGGTTACTGGTTAGCTATGAGCTAATCATTACAGCTGCTTCCAGCTAGGAGGTGCTGGCTATGATAGGTCAGATGCTTGTCTGTGCCTTAGCTGGTGCCAGTGACCTCCAAGCAGGAAATCTAGAGACCCCCCCAGATCCCTCCTGATAACTCACCGTGTCTCTGTCAGGTGCATGAGGCTGTGTGGGGAGGGTTGTGGTTTACACCTCTGAACGGGGTTATTGCTGGTTGGTTGAGCCACCTGTGAGTAGGAGTGCAAACGTTAAAATAGGTACTTAAGACTTTAATCTTTGAGGGTGTCCAGGCCAGTTGGTGCTTCTGACTTAAAGGAATTGAAGTAGAAGCCTTTGACTCTCTAAAATCATGGTTGGTGCCACTACCTTGCTTAGTTTGTCACCTGTTAGCTCGGTGGGTTTGTGGAGAACTTTCAGTTGTGTTGTTCATCATGTAAATGTGATTTTATTACTCCGTCTCTTTGCACTGCTGCCTTTGGCTCACTCAGGCCTGAGAAATGTCCTCAAGTCTGCATTAATAGCCCTGGGAACCCTGTAACACAACCATCTCAAGACCAGCAGCAAGAGCAGGAAAAATGCCATCTCCTTCCCACAGGACAACACGAGACTACTAGTACTGCCCAAGCGGGCGAAGGAAACCTTGGTGAAGTCCACCTCGGTCAAACGCCTGAGCTTCAGGGGGCTCCTGCGGAAAACAACATGGAAACTTTGTCATCCAAGGATGAGCATCTGCAAACGTGAGCTCTGTGTGGTGTGGATCGCACAGCTGGCCTGTGTGCGTGCACACGGTGTGCATGGCCTGCCCAGACTAAAACGCTGCACGTGCTCTCGTTAGAAACAAAGAGCCTGACGGTGGAACGCGTTCTCTTCGAAGTACTGGCATGAAATCTAACTGGAGGGAAATACTCGGTTGTGGTGTATGTGCTGAACAGCAGAGAGGGGTTATTGGTAGCAGAGGTTCAGCTGGACTCTGCTCTTTTAGAGTTGTGTTATCCTGCCTCTCCATGATTACAGAAGGTGGCAGCGTTGGCTGTTTTACTCTGTTCTGTTATGATAAACCCTAGGTACGGTTTGCGCGGCTCTGAATCAGACTGTCACTTGGGTGAATAGCCCTGCTTGGTGTATTAACCGTAACTTGGTCCCACGCACACTCCCCCCAGCACAAACCCAGCAAGGACCATGGAAGAGAAGGAAACCCTGCGACCTATAGTACTTGTCTCTTCCAGCGCTGGGGAGTCTGAGCGCTGCTGCAGAGTGTAACTCAACGTCTTGTCTTCCTTCGTCGTGTGCATGGCGCTCAGTGTGACTGTTAATAACATCGCCTATGTTCAGTAACCATTGTCCACACCCGTTTTAGGTGCACGCCAGCAGATGTGCATAGTGGGGGCGTTCATACGGGGGGAGGGAGGGATGGGTGGTGCTCTTCTGTACGTTAACTCCCGGATAATTAGGTAAGACTCGTTTGCTGAGTACATTATGTCACCAGTATGATTCAGTCTTGCTCTGTTTGGTACAGGTTGGGTGTTTCGAAGTGACAGATTGTATGGGTTCGCTTGCAATTACCTCTTGATGTATTTATCAACACTCTAATTTTATATTTGGTCTTATAGATTCGGCCCCAGAACTGCTGTGTCTGATGACGCAGAGTAAGTTGTCTTGCGTTGACAAGATTCTATTTTAAACAACTTACACTGCATGCTTTCCCATCTTCCTACTAATTTCAAATGCAGCTGATGCCTCGTCATTGTTTTGCAGCTGAATTTTTCAGAAAAGCACTGAAAAATGGGACTGCCATGCAGCTTACATCGCAGCTACGAGTAATCTTCATATAAGAGCCTGTAGAAAAGAAGGGCAACGCTCATGTCCAGCTGTTGCTTAAAGTGTTGTTCCCTCTTTTCCTCCTGTCTTTTCCTTCTGAGTTTCCCTTATCAGCTACAGGCAAAGAGAATTGGGTTGAATCTGGATGGGTGTTGAGGGGAAAAAGAGTGAAGTATGATGTCTACAGGAAGAAAATAGAGATCCTAAAATAAACTGAAACCTGTGTTGTGATCTTCAGAAAGATTAGCAGGAACTACATCTTCAGCTTTGTGTTATTGACTTTTAAAACCTTTCTCTCGAGTTCTTTCTAGGTTGGGTTTAGTTTAACAATGGGCTAAAGGTGTTGGGTTTTCTAAGCCCCTCACCCCAGTGCTTTGGAGAGGAGTAGGACTGTGACACTACTCAAGCATTTCACTGGTGTGTGGGCACGTGTAGATCGCGGTTCAGAGTAGTGAGCAGTGTCATTTAGAGAGCTATGTGAAAGTGATAGCTGTTCTTGCAACGTGTGAGTATTCAGAAGCAAAGAACTAGTTGGGAACTATCTACATCATAAATGTCCTTCAGGTCCNAAGCATTTCACTGGTGTGTGGGCATGTGTAGACCGCAGTTCAGAGTAGTGAGCAGTGTCGTTTAGAAAGCTCTGTGAAAGCTGGGAACTATCCACATCATAAACATCCTTCAGGTCTCCCTTCTGTTTGCAGAAAAGCACCCGACCTTCTCTGTCTCCCAGATTAAATCACAAAATCCAGACAGCGTGAGGGGTTTTGTTAAAACGAGTACATAGTTTCCCCCAGCACCACCCCGTCCTCTAATGCTAAAGGTTAGGATAATGGACTGGATGTGTTAACAACATCTGTAATACTGGATGCTGAGCAAAGGCTGTGTCCTCCAACCACACCATAAACGTGAGCATTTTCAAGCAGCAAAAGTCTCTTCAATCGAATGAAGAGGTGAGATAAAAAGGGGAGTAACAGCACAGAGTGTTGCATTCAAGAGTGGAGGCTTCGAATGAAGAGATGAGATGGGATAAAGAGAGTAACAGCACAGTGTTGCACTCAGCAGTGGGAGCTTTCTGCTGTTTCAGCATCTCCCTACCTGACTGAGTTGTTTGCTTGCTTTCCCGCAGTCTTGCTTGTCTGTATTAACTGCAAAGGTGAGAGAAGGTACACAGCGATGCCTTCAAAGAGACGTGGCAACGCCTTGATTGCATGATGGCAGAGTAGCAAAGATGAATGCTTGTGCCACATTGGCTCTGATTTTGTTTTAAAGAGCGAAGCAATAAACATCTGTGCCTCACTGCTGCACTTTCCAGATGTGCCGCTCTTCACAGAGCAACTGTTTTCCTGAGCTTTAGGAAGTAAGATTGTGTTTTTCCTTCTGAAGATGAAGTACTTACTAAAGCCTAATAAAGTTTGGCTCTCAAATAGGACAAAGAAATGGAACTGACGTTTAAAACGCTCGTAAAATGTTGGTGGAGGCTGATTTGGATGCGATCCGTTGGATTCAGAGGCTAGGTGCTGCTCACTGCAGCAGCAAAACGTTCGTAGCAGAAGTCCTCCGTTCCTCGAGTGACGACGTTTCCTTTGCCGGTTAGCAACCAGCTGGCTGAAGCACTAGGTGTTGTCATCAGCCCTGGTCTGTCGCAAGTTCTACAAGAAGTGGGGATGCTTGCGAGCTGCTGGTCAGCCCCTTTGCCATCTTCTGGAGAGAGAAGAATGAGTTCTGGTGGTCCAGCATGAGCTTAGGCTCCTGCATTATTCCTTAAGCCTGACAAGTGAATAATAATGACCTGAGATTTCTGATCTCTTTACGAGAGTCTGATTTTATTTAACCAGCCAGCTCATTGCTTCTTACCTGTTGTGTTGGGATTTCTTAAGACCCAGTTTGCCTGTTGCAGCCACATTATGAATGCCTTGCACCAGGACTTCTAACAGAACCTCAGAAAAGGAAGTCTTTTGCCTTATTTCTCACTGTTAAATAGTCTGAGTCACAGAGGAGTTTTGTAATCCAACACTTGTTCAGACCTGTTTCTAAAAAACAATAACTGTTATTTACAGCACTACAGTAGCGTAGCTCGAAAATCACATCAGCCCAAAGTGTGGGCTCTCCGAAAGGCACTGTTAGTCAACACAGTGCTGTTTTCCTCAGCTCTTTCTTAGAATGAGGGGTCTGATGCTCTGGCCAGCAGAAAGGCTTCTTGCTTCCAGACGGAGCTCAGATATAGTTCCTGCAGCTTTGCTAATGGCAGGAGATTCGTTAACATGAATTCAGTAGTTACATCTTCCCCATCTACTTGTGTGCCTGCTGGCCCAGCACGTGGTCGAAAGGAGGAGTGAGCCTGGTTCTGTTCGAGCAGGTTTCAGTGATGGGCTGGAGCCATCTGTGCTTTATACAAGAGATGGGTTGATACTGTGTGGGACTCGCACGTCACAATGCTGCAGGGTTGATGTTTGAACCTACCTGATTGTTTATCCATTGCAGTGAAGACCCAGCAGCAGGTGACAACTGCAGTAGAAGGTGCATGGGGCGTTGCAGTCCACAGTCTGATGCCTGAGGACTTTTTTAGTGCATTGTTCGTAGCCATCAGACTTTTCCAGTTGCTTTCTTCTGTCCCCTGCGAGACCCAAGTGAGTGTGGGAAATAAACACTAGGATGTCTGGGGACTCTAGTAGGAAGTATTTTCCCATCCCGAATGGCAGAGGGTGAGCACTCACACTCTGCTAGAACCAGTTACCACCATTTCAAGTCTTCTGTGTTCTCCTGTGAGTGAAGAATTCTCTGACACGAGGGAAGGGGTCTAAGAAAGGAGTTATGCAACCAGTTTGGCCCAGTAGGCTCAAGGTGGCAAATATTTACCACTAAAGGTTTATCTTGGCGTGAGGTTTGACAACTCTGAAGCTGGAACAAACCCTTTAAGGGTGCCTTTATTACAAGCTAGGTGTTTCCCCACCTACCTCACCAGTTAGCAAAACGTGGCTGGTGCTCGACTGTTCCTTAGTAGCCAGTACCACCTTTGGCTCTAAAACTTGCCATCTCTTCAGGATCTGCTATTCAGCAGGACTCCAATCCAATCCTGAGCAATGCAACCCTTAAACTGTCCTCTGAGAAACCCAAGTTACTGTGCCCCGCAGCACTCTGTTCTAGGAGTGGAGCTAGGTCACTGCTAACCTGCTGGTCGTGCTTAAAGCCCATGGGATGTGTGCTCCGTCCTTCGCTTCTGAGTAAACACCTACTAACAGAACAGGATCTGTGCATGCCCTCTCCCACCCTCTGTCCAGACCTCTCTGCTTTCCCTGGAGAGTGGTTCATGCCCATCTCTGCTTGCCTGACTACAAGCGTTGGCTTAAATGCTCACTGCTTTCCATGTCTTCGCTTTGATGACCATGGACACGGTCGCCTACAATTCTACCTTCATCGGGTGCTTCTCCTGCTGGTTGGCCGTCACCTAAAGACACAGAGGATCCTCTGCAGGCTGCTGTGAAATCACGTTCTGTGGGACTGCATGGCTGTTTGGTTTTATGGTTTTGCTTCTAATGGCACAACTGAGCTCACGTTTTAGGGTAATAGAGCCCACCTGGGGAGGAGCAAGCGCTCTGTCTCGGTGTGAAGATCGCTGTAGAGTGTGAATTGGACTGTAATAGCAAATCCTTTTCTTCTTTAACTCTCCTAAGATCAGGGACAGAACTAGAACTCGTAGAAGAACCTGTTTGTCCTCAAGGTCAGCTTTTCCTTGTGAGGTTAACTGTTTGAATAAGCTGGTTGTGATAGTCTTGAGTTTCTTCAACGCAGGGAGGGAAGAGGAGGAAGTCTCTCGCTGCTTGCACTGCATGGGGTTCTCAAAGGAGGCTCTCCCTGGCAGCAGCATTTAGCAAGCCACACTGCTTTTAATGTACTACTCAAGCCTCTCTTGTTTTATACTGAAATGACATTTTCTATCTGCAGAATTAATTGGAGGGGCTTGAAACCTTCCTGAGAAACAGGTCTTCCGACAGTAAAACGTTGTGAACTCTGTTCTGGACAGAATGGTTTTCATAGGAGCTATTGATGCAGGAGTACTGGTGCTTGGTGAGAGGCAAAGTTACACTCAGCTAAAGCAAAACAAGAGGAAGTTGAGGAGTATCATGCCTGGCCACCCTGTGAGAGCCATAGGGATGTTAACAGGTCCTTCTGGGCGCTGCTGCACTGGGGTGCTTTGGAACCGTGCGGATGTCCGATTTTGCTGCAGCACCCTCGTGTGGCTCTAGCTCTGTGATGAAGAAATATAAACCCACAATTATTATTTCCCCTTTGTTTAGGAGCGTGAGCATGTTTGACATGAGATGCGAAGAAGAAGCTGTGACTCAGCCTCACAGCAAAGCTCGCCATGAGAAACTGCAGAACATAAACAACCAGCTGAAAGAGGATGAGACCAGATGGCAAGACGTGAGTACCTCCCATTGCCTGCGCTGCTGGTGGTGTTGGAGCCAGCCAGCTGGGCAACAAAGGGCACCCTGCTAAACCTCCACTTGTTCTCCAGTGCTGAAATACCCAGGAGCTCCTACCCTTTTATCCCTTCCCATTAGTCCTTAATTTCATGTAAAGTACAGGATAAATACCAGGTCTTTTCGTGGCTTTACCTGTGCTTTTTAAAACACCAGAACAGACTTGTGACTAGGTAAAAGTGGCAGCACAACAGCTCCTACCTGTTGATTTCTCTTTTACAGCTAGTAAATCTCCAAAGTTGCAGAACACAAGACTGAGCAGGATGGGGAATAAAGAAGTTGGGCTTGGTTTTAATCAGTTTGCATACATGTCACAACTTTCCAGCTTGTGCAAGGGAACAAATTGCCCTCCAAGTTAGCTACGCCCTGCTGTGGTTGCAAGTGCATTCCAAACCTCCTTTACTTAATGGTTTTGTTAAACTCTCCTGGCATTTGGCATTATCTTGAGCCGATCAGTCAGGCCAGAAAAGCAGGTCGGTTGGGATCATCAGGAGTTTTAGTAGAGTCTGGCATCTGGGCAAGAACAACCCCAGGCACCAGGATAGGCCAGGGACTGAGCTGTTGGAGAGCAGTGCAGGAGAAAGGGACCTCCGGGTCCTGGTGGCCAGCAGGGTGACTCTGAGCCAGCAATGTGCTCTGGTGGCCAAGAGGGCCAGCAGCATCCTGGGGAGGATCAGAAGGGGGGTGGTTAGCAGATGAAGGGAGGTTCTTCTCCCCCTCTACTCTGCACTGGTGAGACTGCATCTGGAGTCCTTTTAGGTTAGCCACTATGAAAGATTTCAGAGAGGTTTTGAGTAGAAAATTCAAGGAAAAATAAAGAGAGGATCAGAATGAAGAACTAAGAAATAACTTTTCATAGTCGAACAATGAAGGATTTCAGCTGAGAGGGCTGAGTGTGGGAAGCTGTGATTTCCCAGCAGAGATAAGAATGAGTCCAAAGGCATTTAAGAGGTTTGAGAACCCTTTGCTGTTGAATGAAAAACCCACTGGACTAAAATGGTTGAGTGTTCCAGGCCCTCAGCATCTTCTATACTGAACTAAAAGTTCCGAAGAGGTACTGAAAATGCCCGTTCTGGAACGTCTTTGGCATTCAGAGGGCTTGATGCAGGCGACAGAGCATTCATGGGTTGATGTTTTTATACAGCCCTTGCTGTAAATTTGCCAACAATTAACAGTTTCACGTCTTTTTTATAATCACTGTTATTCTAAACCATCGGTGCTGGCAAAGATAAACATGTCTGGGCTTTGATTACCAAAACTAAAACAGAAGAGAAGGGTTGGAACCTTGTAAAATTCACTAATGAAAACCTAATTTCCAAACAATAGGCAGTAGTGGGGGGGAGCTGAGTAAAGAAATGCTGCGGTACTTCAGGGCGGATAATTAGGAACCGAGCAAAAGGAAAAGCCTGTGCTTGCAGAGGGGTAGGAGAGACTGATATATGTAGGGCATGTGAATAAACACTTCCACGAGCGTTCCCTTGAGTGTAACGGCAGCAATTTGTGGTTGGAAGCTACAGGAAAAGCGTTGAGGTTTGCTCCTGCTTTTAATAAAACAAGCTCTGCTCTCCGTACCTTCTGCTCCTTACCAATCAAAGTGCAATTAAAGGCTTTGGAAAGGCTTGCAATTAATGAAGTAGCCTTTGGATTGAGGATGGGTAGGGGATCTCTGGGTTTTATTTAAACCAGAATTTGTTAGAGAGCATGAAATGCAATCTGTGCAATAGTCTCCTGAGGTGGTAAAGTTCATGGCACAATGCTCCTATAGTTTCCTGGGAAGTTGTTTCTCTTCAGAGAAGACCCACAGAGGTTATTTTTTGTGTGTACAGTTCCATTCCTTCGCTGCAAAGACTTTTTAGAATACACCAGTGGAGCTATGAAATTCTTACTGGATCCTGCTGTTAGGCAGCATCTTCATTCGATGCGATGCTTTGCTCCTTAAAATAAACCTTGCTGCCTGCAGATGGTGGGAGCCTGGTCCACATTCAGGTACAAGCATCGTAAAGTGGCTGGCTGGGTTCGCTGGTTTCTGTGGCCAGGTTGTAGCTCTTTGCAACTCAGATGCCCCTCCTTCTCTTGCAGGACCTGGCTCGGTGGAAAAGTCGGCGAAGGAGTGCTTCCCAGGACTTAATCAAAAAAGAAGCTGAGAGGAAGAAAATGGAAAGGTTATTGGCTGGAGATGGAACAAATGAGCGCAGGAAAAGCATCAAAACCTATCGAGAAATTGTGGAAGAGAAGTAGGTGGCGTTCCTGAGGCGTGGTGCCGTGTCTGAAAGTGCTGGGTGCCTCAGGGGTGATAGCTGGGCAGCTCTGCCCACAGGCCTGGGGTGAGGGAGGGGTAAGGATGTAGAAGGCACAGAAGGAAGATGAGTGATTTCCAGCATTGCTTTCATGCGATGGCCTCTCATGTGTTATCTCCCTTGCAGAGAAAGAAGAGAGCGGGAGCTCCATGAGGCATACAAGAACGCAAAGTCACAGGAGGAGGCCGAGAGCATCCTGCAGCAGTACATCGAAAGGTTCACCATCAGCGAAGCTGTCCTTGAGCGTTTGCAGATGCCAAAAATTCTGGAAAGAAGCCATTCAGTGGAGCCAGATTCCCCGCTGAAAGACCCAAATCCTCTGAGATACTTAAGGCAACAGTCGCTGCCTGCTCCCAAATTCACTGCCACCATTGAAGCAACCATTGTTCCCACCACTGAACTGGAGCCCAGCAGTTCGATGGGCCGCGTGTCTCCCAGCAAAAGCGTTGTCTCCAAGGCTGTGCCTATGCTGACACCCAAGCCTTACTCACAACCCAAAAACACACAGGATGTTTTGAAGAGCTTCAAGGTAGGATACGCTGCGCTCCCAAAGTCGATCAGGAGGCAAAGCTATTCCGACTAAATCGTGGGAACTATTATGTATGTCATGCAATTTAGTACAGAATGGGTGCCGCCTTCTGATGTTGGGGTTACTCAGCACTGAGACCTGTGCTACCCGGTCTATGGTCTCTGCTTGGTTGCCAGCCTTCTTAGAAACTTGACCTGGGAGACTGGAGTGAGGGGTGGGTGTCAGGAGGATGGAGCCAGGCTCTTCTCAGTGTCATCTGGTGCTAGGACAAGGGGCACTGGGTGCCAGCTGGAACAGAGGAGGTTCCCTCTCAATCTCAGCAGGACCTTCTTCCCAAGGAGGGTCCCGGAGCACTGGACCAGGCTGCCCAGTGGGGCTGTGGAGTCTCCTTCTCTGGAGACGTTCCAGCCCCGCCTGGCTGTGTTCCTGTGCGACTGGGTCTGGGTGATGCTGCTGTGGCAGGGGGATTGGACTGGATGATCTTTCAAGGTCCCCTCCATCCCTAAGGATTCTGAGTGCTAACTGCCTCCACGTATTTCTTTCCCTGTGTTTTACAGGTAGATGGAAAAGTCAGCATAAACGGAGAAAGTCTCAACGGCGTGGAAGAGAAGGAGAAGGAGTGCTCCACAGTCACCTTCACCCCGTCGCTAAGCAGACCTCTGAAATGTGATGGAGTAGCCAGAGGAGACAGGCTCCCAGTAGAGTTGAAGAAGGACTCCACAAGTGTTGAGCTCAGTTTACAGAGACCTGCCACTCAGAGTGTGCACAAAGAGCCAACAGTAAGACCCGCACGACCCAACCAGCCCTCCTTTCTCTGCCGGTTTTCTGTCTCCTAACGTATCTGATCCCTAAATAACGCAACCCGAGCGCTTACGTTTGCTTTATTTCAAGAGGGTCTGCCTGCACCAGGGTTAAAACCACCAAAACCTTTGTAAATTAAAGGCTTCTTCCTTTGGGATGTGGTTAGAGAAACGAGAGGGGAAGAGTCAGAAAACCCTTTGCAGCCAGCATCTCTTTTTATCTCCTGCGTCACGCCACGGATAAGCACCCAGGGTCCCAGCTATTGTGCACGGTTGTTCAGCGCTTCTGATGTTAGTTGATTAGATCAGCAACATAATTGGACTGGGTGAGCCATTCTAATTAGTCTCAGTTTTCAATTTTCAAAGAAAGGAGGGATGTGGATGTGCTGGCAGTTTCGAGCTTTCATCTCCTGCTCAGAAATCTTAGCGAAAGAGGATAAGCGACTGAAATTCTCGGAGGGGGTAACGCGCTGCTTAAGTGCTTTATCAAAGAAACACATTAATTTTAGCTTTTCATCTCTCTCTTCCCCTTTTTACTCCGAAAAAAAATAGGCAGGACTAAAACTAGAGCATATCACAGCGGGAATCTAGATGCTACAAAACTGTAACAGAAGTGGAGGGTAAAAACTAAACGAGAAATAAGGTCTGGGCTGCAAATACAGCATCTGAAAGGGCTTCAAGCCAGAGGCAGGAGAGTGAATTCCTGCCATTCTTTTTAGTGCAACAACAAAGAGAATCAGAGCTCTGGTGAGAGCTGGAGTAGGAAGATTCTGCTTTCATCTCAGATTTCATCTGAGCATTGGCCACGTAGCTGCCGGGGAGTAAGTGGGGATCTGTTCTGGGCTGTGATGGTTTATTCATGCTCAAGGACTTGTGTCTTCATTCCCTGCTTCATGCCAGTCTCTGGCCACGGACAAACAAGCCACAGGGCCTGCAGCAAGCAGGGAAGGTGTAATATGCTATAAGCACAGACTTCATCCTGTCAGAGAGGACTGCTATGGAAGGGAAGGATTTGCAGGGATGGCAGAGCAGAGGCTGCCTCTGTCAGAATGAATTGGCTGTAAGGGAAAAGCCAGGTAAGCAGGGAGGGCTGCTAATGGGCATGTTTGGAGGAGACAGAGATTTTCAGGTTACTGTAGGAGCAGAACGGCCATCAGAGAAGTAGCCAGAGGCAAGTGCTACTGTCTCATCTTTCAGGAGGTCTGTGCTAGTGTAGCTGTAGTACAGCTGAGAGAAAATTCAGCGACAGAAGCCACTGCTAGAGCTTGGGTGTGTTTGGATCTGTTCAATGCTCTCTCATCCTTCCCTTCCTGCAGCAGCGAGGATGGTGTGGCCAGCTGAATGCAGGGTTTTCTGTGGCTACTTCCTGCTTCCCATGTCTCCACCCTAGTGGTGGTACTGGCACTGGAAGCAGAAGAGTCTGAATCCTCAGATCCTCCGTGATATTTGCAGAGTACATGTAAAGTTGTGAGCTTCAGTGCACGCACTGATGAAGCCTTCTAGAGGGAACAGGCGTGCACCCAGGCGGTGCTGTCGACTGTTTGCTCTGACTAAGGCTTTTATGCTGCCAGCTTCACCAGTTCATCAATAATTTGACTGGGTAGTGCCAATCATCATAATCAGTCCTGTGGCTTCAGCTTCGAGCAAAGGTATGCTTGGCAAGCATGGGAAGGGCAGAGCAAGGAGGGTAGACTGCTTTGATGAGGGATCTTTTGTGAAGAAACAAGGGGAATGCCCTGAGCTGACGGTGGGAGGAGAAGCCTGTGGTTGCCAGGGAATTTGTCAGCCCAAATGAGATTACTGGTTCTGTTCCCTCTAGGTGTTTGCTTCTCTTTACCCAGGTGTTTCATTTGCTAGGACCCCCTGCCTTAAACTAATGGGTGGGCAATAACTTAGCAATTAAGATGATAGGATGGAAGGGCTTGGGGGGGCTTCCATGGATGGGAAGGGCTTGGTACTGATGCTTTGCTTCTTCACTGTGTGAACTGGGGCACACATCAGTACTGCTATGGCAGCTCAAGATGGGCACCTTGGTCTGGGATCTGGCAGAACAGGGATAGAAAACCATCCGAGATGAAGAAGCAGAGCTGTCTGGAGTGGAAGAAGATGCTACATTCCTTTTGCCTTGAGGAAACTTCTTCAATCTGAGCGTGTTTTCGAAGCCTCTTCTAAACTTGCTTGTGTATTGTCCTTTGTTGACACAGTTCTTGTTAGCTGTGTCCTTCCCAGGCCTCGGATAAGATTCACAGCCACTAGTTCCTCTGCTTGATAAGTGATGCTGTTTTCAGAGGGGTTTTTCACCCTAGTTGCTCTGATTTTGTTAAATTCAATCATTTTCTGCCCCAAGTATTTTCTGTGGAGCAGAGATTCCTTTTTTACATCTACACATTACCTCTGACCCTCGTCCTCTACTGCTCATTTTCTTCTTGTTCTCTATGTGCCCCTTCTTCCTCCTCCTCCTCCACTTTTCTTAGGGCTGCTTCTCTGCTGTTTCAGTTCAGCTGTCAAATGGACCGGTCCTGTCTTCTCTCTGCCTGGCAGGCTTCCCTTTGAAGCTCTGTAGCCCTGGTCTAAATCTGTCCAGCTGGCCTCAGGCGTTGTCTGCAGTGAAGGGAGATGCTGTGCAGCTGTACTTCAACAGCTCCTTTGGCCCACAGCTTGGAAAGTGGTTTAGTCGAGTGGCAACACTTCAAATGTTAACGTGATTGAGGGTTCTGGGGAACTAGAGAAGGATGGGGATCATCTCTTATGGGTGAGACCCCAGTGTCAGTTATCTTTTCGACAGAAAACACCATCTCTATGTGAATCAGTTGGCAGCAAGAGGCTGATTGGGAAACAGGCAACTTCTGCCTCAACCTGCTATGAAATGAGCTGCAAAAAGCTGCAGCGGGTGGGAAGGAGGGCAAAGAAAAGCAGCTACACACATGTCTGTAGTGCATGAGAATGTAGATCTGGGAAGGAGATTTTGCAGAATCATAGAATCCTTAGGGATGGGAAGGGACCTCGAAAGATCATCCAGTCCAATCCCCCTGCCACAGCAGGATCACCCAGACCCAGTGGCACAGGAACACAGCCAGGCGGGGCTGGAACATCTGCAGAGCAGGAGACTGCACAACCCCCCTGGGCAGCCTGGTCCAGGGCTCCGGGACCCTCCCTGGGAAGAAGGTCCTGCTGAGATTGAGAGGGAACCTCCTGAATATTTACTTAAAGTAGCTCATTAAATCTGGCCTATGATTTAAGGCTAGGAAGGATAAATGTGGTCCATTAGCTAGATGAGAATATCTTACTGGTTTTGATGGACCAAAGTGCTGCTAAGAGAGGCAGTGGGTAAAGTACAGCTCTCTTACTGCAGTTAGAAAAAGAGGGGCAAAGGTGCAAAGAGTGACAGATCAGCCAGCAATAGAATCATTGAACCATAGAATCCTCATGGCTGGGAAGGACCTCCAGGATCATCAAGTCCAGCCCTCATCCCAACACCTCCCCAACCCTTAGACCGTGGTCTCAAATGCTCTAGCTACTCGCCTTTTAAACACCTCCAGGCATGAGGACTCCACCACCTCTCTGGACAGGCTGTTCCAGTGCCCAACCACTGTCTCAGTAAAGAGCTTCTTCCTAAGATGCAGTCTAAACCTCCCCTGACGCTGGTTGAGGCTGCTTGTGAGAGTCATCTTGGTGACAGCACAAGGGGCACAGTGGGCACCAGCTGGAACTCGGGAGATTCCATTTACAAATACAGAAAACCTTCCCAGCAGAGGTGGCAGAGCCCTGGAATAGGCTGTCAGAGATGCTGCAGCGTCTCCTTGGACACATTCAAAGCCCTTCTGGACGTGTTCCTTCATGATCTTCTCTAGGGCATCCTGCTCTAGCAAGGGGTTTGGACTAGATGATCTCCTTCCAACCCCCAAGACTCTATGATCATGTTGGCACTGCTCCTACCTGTCAAGCACGAGCTCGTGGTGTTTCCCATTGCACAGAACATAGCACGTTCCAAGTGCTGAGGAACAGAATACTCCAGCCTTTTGAATCACAAGCAGACAAAGTGTTTTGTTTAAAAGCAATATTTATGCGGATTTCAGTGCAGGGGGAGGAATTTGTCAGGGAATAACACTGCTTTCTTTAAACCAATCTTTGTATGGGGTTCAGAAATTACTGGCTTGTGATAGCTCTAATTACAGGTTTGCTCTGATCAACCAAAAATACAATAAATACAGGCAGGGGGTGATGGTGGGGAGAGATTTTTGGCTTGCTTTTCATTTTTCACTAGCTAGCTTAAACTTGTCTGCTTCTACTCACGGCATGCTTGGCACAAATGAAACCTTCCTGGATATCCAATGGAACGTTCTCCTTCATCTTCCAAAATCCACTGATTGAACTGAGATTAAAGCAGCGGCTTTCTTGTGGTTTGGATCGCTGGCCAAGCCAAAGGGGAGCAGGGTTGAAGTCCTGGATTGTACCTGTCGGGTAGGACAAGGCTTTGTTCTTTGCTTCATTACAAGGAACACCAGTAGAGTTAGTGCGTCTGACCCAGAGGGACGGCTTTGCCTTGACCCCCACGCATTGGAGGATGCACGGAGGGCTGGACCACCCGGAGGGAAAGCTTTTGGGATGAGAAACAAAAGCAGCAAAGCTTCAAAGAAGCTAGAAGGAAACACCACTCGGGATTTGATTACAAATCTAGCATCTGTGTCCTCCAGCCACCCAGACACTTTGCGGCGTGTGAGCTACGGGAGCTTATTTCACATCCCAGTTGAGCAGCAGTAACTCTAAAAACATTACTAGCAGGAATATTTAGCACTGTCTTGCAAGGCTTTTCAAGGCTTCTCTGTCAACTACTGATCCACCCTCCTCTTTGGCTGTGCTAGGTAACCTACGTGTAGCATTAGGGAGCTGCCAGGTGAGGCAGAAGGGTTTTAGCTCCAGTACTGTACTGGCAAAGCATCCAAGGCACCTCACTATAGCAGCCCAAGGTCATGCCACCATCACCACTCCCAGCAACAGAAAGCACTGCCTTCCATGAGGAAATCATTGTCTGAAGAAGTCTAAAATCAGTGGTATGCGTACAGCATCAGTCACAGAGCTTTTGAGAGATGTGTCAGGCAATTTCTCCCCATGATCCCGCAACCAGTTTCATTCCCAAGTGCTTTTACAGAGCTCTAACCTGTCTCTTGCTGATAGCTTTGCTTTCTCATTGGTTCCAGCCAGCTTGTTTTGTCATGTTTTCATAGAAGAACTAGAGTAACGATACTTCCTGTGACTCTGTGTACCAGCAGTGTTAACTGACCTGCGTTTCTATCTCGCTTACGCTAAGAGTTAATAAAGTTCTACTCTAACTTCCCTTGGAGTTCGAATTCTTGCAGTGGTCGTGATGCTCGGTGTTTTAGCAGGTCCTGCAGCAGCCACAGGCAGTGTAGCTATCGCTGGCTTGCATGGCCTTAATTAAGAACTGTGGGGACTGACATCCTAGGTTATGGGATCGAAATCCTGCCTGCCACAAACTGAGCTGATGTCTTGTCGTGTCTGATAGCGTTATCTGGTCAGCTACGCTTGTGTCTGTGTTCAAAGGGTCCCTAGGATAGCAGAACCCAGGTGTTACTTTGCCTTCTGTTGCTGTTGGCCTCGTAACTGGAAATGCAGTTAGAATGTTTAACCTTCCATTGTGGACTGAGTCTTCTAAAACCTGGGTAGGGAAGTTGGCTTGGACTCGTGGGTAGCTACATGCGTGGGACCGTAACACCAGTCCAAGCAGGCAGCATCCTTCAGTGTTCAGGACTTAACGAGAGTCTTCACGCCAGTCTGGGTATGAGAGCAGAGATCACCACCCCCTGCACAGCAAGGTTTTCCTGCTTCTCTTGAAGGCTGCGTTGCCTGTCCTGACAGACCAGCACGTGTTGTGTCATCATCTCTGCCGCAGAGCCAGTATGGAGTGGCTTATGGCCCAGCAGCTGAGCCCATGCAGTCACACGTGGCTGCAGCAGGGTGATGCTGAGAGGCTGTGCGTAGCCTTCTCCCAAAGCATAAGTGCTCCTCTGAAACACTCCAGAATCCTCGCTCAATGAGTTGTTCAGAGCTTCTGTGTCTGCACAATAGGATCCTTCTAGTAGCAACGCAACACTCGTGTGCCTTTTCCTGTGTAGGGATAGCATCAGCCTTACCTGGGAGTGATCATCCTACCTGGGAGTGATGGTAGTTAGGGTAGAGAATACATTTTATCAGCTCTATTAGTACAGTCATTTGCTTAAAAGTATCATCAGGTGGCCCAGGGAAGGGGTTGAATAGCCATTCCTGGGCTAGTTTAAGTCGTGCAGGCACGGAGCCTAAGGGCATGGTTTAGCAGTGGCTTTGGTAGAGAAAGGTCAGTGGTTTGACTGGGTCTTACAGGTGTTTTTCAACTTAAAGGATGTGTTCCTGTGCAACGTGGTCTGGGTGATCCTGCTGTGGCAGGGGGATTGGACTGGAGGATCTTTCAAGGTCCCTTCCGAGCCCTAGTGATGCTATGATTCTGCAAAATCTCCTTCCCAGATCTACAGATTTGCTTACTAGGAAAGCAGATGTGTGGTGGAAGCTGCTAAATAAATCAGCTGAAGGGCTATCTGGGTTTTAACAGTGTGGTTCCAGCCCTGCAGCAGCCCTGTCCTGGGTCAGGAAGCTGGCTTTTCACAGGGATTTAGCTTACTGGCTCGACACGTGCTCACCATATTTGTTCAGTCATCTCTTAATAGACTTGCAAGTATTTCATTACCTTTAATACTCACTCTGGCTTTTCCCTTCAGCTTACAGATTGTTTAGACAACCGTGAAATAAAGGAAGTATTTAATTACTTTCCCACTTCTCAGGCCCCAGTATGCCTGCTGTATTCACTACTGCATACCCTCCCATGTTCTTGTGGCAGGGTGCAGAGTGTGCTGATCTCTGGCTAACACAATCTGAGATAGCCTGTGTTATCCAAGCTTGCAGGAGCTGTTCCAAACCAACTGCGTGGTGGTTGCTGGTGAACGGTTTGAAAAGGAGAGTGGAGCAGCTCCCTGATTAGGAAAGGCTGAGGGAGCTGGGTCTCTTGAGCTGGGAGAAGAGGAGGCTGAAGGGGGACCTCATGAATGCTGATCACTATGGAAAGGGCAGGGGGCAGGAGGAAGGGGCCAGGCTCTGCTCAGTGGCACCCAATGCCAGGACAAGGGGCAACAGCTGGAACAGAGGAGGTTCCACATAAATAGGAGAAGAAAATTCTTCCTGGTGAGGGAGCCAGAGCCCTGGAAGGGGCTGCCCAGGGGGTTGTGGAGTCTCCATCTCTGGAGATGTTTCAACCCCGCCTGGACTGTTCCTGTGCTGCTTGATCTAGGGGGTTCCTACTCTGGTGGGGGGATTGGGCTGGATGATCTTTCACAGTCCCTTCCAATCCCTAACAGTCTGTGATTCAACCCGAGCAACACATACTGCTCCAAAACACAATGTCCCAGCTGCCTGCTGAGCTTGGAACCAGTCTGGCTCAATCACACTGAAAAGAAGCAGCGAGGGCTGCCTTGAGGAGTTAGCACGTGCTTGTATTTCCATCAGACTCACTGTGTTTCTGCCGTGTGATTCTCTGTAGGTGTCCCCAGTGGAAGCAGACACAACCACCAGCAAGCAGGTCGAAGCCAGCCCTGGAAATGCAGTACCCGTGAGCCCAGCGTGCCCATCCCCAGGTGGGTTGTTGCTGTTGCCTTCACCCCTGTCCTTACCCCCCCACCAACGTAGCAGGAGTTTAGTCCCACCGGGTGCAGGTGGATTTCTGTGTGTCACTCACAGGAGAGAAGTCACAGCACATGATGTAAAGCAGTGATTTAACCGAGTTTGAACAGTAAATGGGACTTGAACAAGATTTGGTGATGTGGTGGTTCACTGCATGGAGAACAGGGTCAGACAAAGCCGCTGGGAGACCTTCCCATTGAGTCACAAGACTTCAGAGAGGACTCCCTTGCTTCTAAACTCCTCCTCAGAGAGGAGCTTAAGTGTTGCAGAATCAACAAGTAGCCTCAGACCTTGTGAACAGTTTAAAAGATGATATGAGCCCAGTTAATCTTAGAAATAACCTTAATGAGGATTCAAAGTAGTGACCGTGCTGTTGGTCACTTACACGAGGGTCTATTGTGGCAAGGAATCCCTCAGCCTCGAGGAGGATCCCTGACAGGCATCCCTGCCCTAGGGGAGATCCTGGTGTGCAGCCAGCTGTGGTGCAGGAGAGCTCCAAGGGCTCTTGTGCTGCCCACTGTTCATGGGGGTAGGTTTACTGCTAGTCAAGTTTACATACCTGAGCTCAGTTCAGCCCTCTGTTATCCTACTGTTATTCCATAGAATCCTTAGGGACTGGAAGGGACCTCGAAAGATCATCCAGTCCAATCCCCCTGCCACAGCAGGATCACNGGCCCAGAGCTGGACACAGCACTCCAGATTCAATCTCACTAGTGCAGAGGGGGAGAAGACCCTCTCTCGATCTGCTAACCATCCCCCTTGTGATCCCCCCCAGGATGCTGTTGGTCCTCTTGGCCACCAGAGCACGTTGCTGGCTCAGAGTCACCCTGCTGGCCACTAGTTCTCTGAGAGATTAGTTTTACCTGTGCTGAATGAAGATGATTGTTTCAAAAGAGGCAGTACGAGGGCTCACAGTCTGTCCAGTAAGAAATGTAGTTGGGATTGAAAATGTAGTTGTATTTTAGCTGGGAACGAAATTAACCTTGCAACATCAACGCTGTTTCTTATCTCCATGGATCAGGTTCGGATCAAAAGCAGTTCAAGTCAACTGCAGCCTGTGCCAGCCCTGTTGTGAAGAGATTAGAATTTCTTCCCAGTCCTGTCCCTTTGGAGGAGAGTGTTTCGAGTGAGAAAGACATGAAGAAGCCTGGAATGGAGCAGCAGAAGGAAGCAGAGCTCCCTGCTGCACCGGAGGTAGATATGGGCAAGGGAAGGAGGGAGTGGAAAGCAAAACAAAGGAAGGCCTTGCATGGAAACGTGCAAATTGCTCTTTTCCTCTCTTCAGCATCACTTCAGGAGTTTGTTCAGAGCAGTGTGTCAGGAAATTACCCTGGAAGGTGGTGTCTATGCCAAATCTTAGAGTTATGGGAGAGTTTGCCCTCCAAAGGAACTCCCCAGTGTCTGCTTGCAGACTGGCTGAGGCAGCAAACCCCTGCCCGACCACATGTTGGGAGGGCAGAGTAACTAGAAGGTGCAAATAACAGAGTCAGATTGCTGCTTCAGTTGGAAAAGACCTTGAAGATCATCAAATCCAACCGTTAACCCAACTGTCCCAAGGCCACCCTGTCCCCAAGCTCTAGAACTGCCTGACTTTGAAACACGGCCAGGGAAGGCAACTCAGCCCCCTCCCTGGGCAGCCTGATGGCCCTTCTGATGACAGTGTTTCTCCTAATGTCGATCTTAATCTTCCCTTGGCACAACTTGGAGACATTTCCTATTGTCTGAGCACTTCTTATCTGTGAGAAGAGCTCAGCAGCCCCCTCCTCACAACCTCCTTTCAGGTAGTTGTAGACAGCAAGAAGATNGGCAACTCAGCCCCCTCCCTGGGCAGCCTGGTGGCCCTTCTGATGACAGTGTTTCTCCTAATGTCGATCTTAATCTTCCCTTGGCACAACTTGGAGACATTTCCTATTGTCTGAGCACTTGTTATCTGTGAGAAGAGCTCAGCAGCCCCCTCTCTACAACCTCCTTTCAGGTAGTTGTAGACAGCAAGATCTCCCCTCAGCCTTCATTTCCTCAGAATAACCAGCCCCAGCTCCTTGAGCTGCTCCTCGTAAGCTTTTCAGTCCCTTCACCAACTTTTCTCACCTTCTTTGGACCTGCTCTGGCACTTCAAGGTCTTTTCTTGTACTGGGGTGCCCAAAACTGAAGGTGGAGCTTATGCTCTTAGGTCTCCTGAAGTGCTGAAGGAGCACAGGTGGCAGCAGAGGTAGCGAATGCCATGGCCACACTGCTGTCGGGCAAGTTAAACACACCGATCCTGAGTTAGGAGGGACTTTGCTGTGTGGGGTAGTGTGCAGGGCAACAGTCTTTTCAGGAGTTCACTGCTGCTCCTCCGAGTTGTAATAGAGCACATCGATCCTTTGTCTTCAATCGTAGTGATGTAGAAAAGAATGAGGAAGGAGTCAAACTTGGACTGAACCTGCTGATTTCTGTCTTCTGCTCTCAAATGTCTCAACAGGGGATGAAACCAAAAGCCCTGGAACAAGAGGGCAGTGTGGTTTTGCCATTTTTAAAGAAACTACCTGAGACCAGCCAAGTCACTCTGCACAATTCTGGTGTCCCAGGTGAGCAAGAAGCATCTGGGGAACTCAGCTGAACAGCAACTGAATACGTGCATGTGGGGTTCAGGGAGGAGGGACTAACCAATGGCCTGGAGGGGTTTGGAGATACAGTTGTTCCTTTCTGATTGCATCTGAGTGATGCTGGTAGCGTGGCTTCTGTGATGCAGAAGGCTCTTCAAGCTGGCCCCCTTAAACACACCAGCAGAGCCTGGGACCCTGCGGGAGGGGACAGGGACAGCCCTGCCTGGCACTTACCTGCCCTAGCAAAAGAAGCTGTATTCTGTCAACAAGTGTTACATGTCTTAACGACTGCTGATCGCAGGTTAAAATGGTTTAGCACATGGTTTTATCTTACGATAAAATCTTCTAGGGCTAGATTCTACACTCAGCTGCTCACATAGAGCTCCTTCATGGACCATCACTACACACATCTGGCCGCAGCCCTGAGTTTGACCTGTGCCCATCACTAGTGCTTGAAAAGCAGAACTTCTTTGTTCTTTCTTGTCTTCGGGATGTTTGCTTGAGATAATGTTTGGTAGTGTGATGTCATGCTGACTGCAGACATACAGCTGTGCAGGTGTCAGCAAGGGAAGGGAATAAAATAATCTGGAGTTTTCTTCCCCCTGCGAATGTCTGAGGCTGTTAGCTTTTGTACAGGTAATCATAGAATCCTTAGGGATGGGAAGGGACCTCGAAAGGCCATCCAGTCCAATCCCCCTGCTGCCACAGCAGCATCACCCAGACCCAGTGGCACAGGAACACAGCCAGGCAGGGCTGGAACGTCTCCAGAGAAGGAGACTCCACAACCCCCCTGGGCAGCCTGGTCCAGGGCTCCGGGACCCTCCCTGGGAAGAAGGTCCTGCTGATATTGATAGGGAGCCTCCTCTGTTCCAGCTGGCACCCAGTGCCCCTTGTCCTGTCCCCAGATGACCTTGAGAAGAGCCTGGCTCCATCCTCCTGACACCCACCCCTCACATATTTCTAGACATTAATACACTGATTCTCCTAGTGTTTGCGAGTGTGAGACGACTGCAGGTGTGACCCACTGTGGAAAACAGCTTTGTCTGAAGAGAAACAGAGGCCTCTCTTGTTTTAAGTGGGGTTGTACTTTCTGAAAAGGTCTGGCTGCAGTACTGGTTTCTGCTAGGCACAAATCAATCCAAAGACCAAGGCCCGCGCTGTAGGGCTCTCCCCTGTGTTCCGAGCGATGCTGAAACACTTGGCTGCTCTCTAGTGTTCACAGCACACAGAGAGCTGAAAGGATCACAAAACCCTTTCAAACCTGTCTGTGCAACAGGAATGCGTGTGAGCACCGTGCATAGACGTGAAGAGGCGACTACCCTTGACTAAACCCCGCACAAGGCTAGGAGCCCGTTACAAAGGGAATAGCCAAATAGCGAGCAGCCCGGCTGTTCTAAACTCATTGCAATAGACCCCAGTAGTCAAACCCTCACGGCTGAGGTGGCTGGGGTCTGAGTGTCCAGCATTGCCTTTTGACAGCGCTGTGTTTCTTGTTTTGTCTCGGTGCCGTTGCCTGCAGAGCCGGCCCGCGGGGCCGCGGTTCCGCTTAGGGTTCGCAACAACTGGCGGCGCTCACAGTTTTTCTCCCGGTCAGGTAAATGCGGTGCTAAGACCAGCTTCAGCCCTTCTGCTGCCTTCAGTCGTAGGTGTCTTCAGATGTGGGGTGAAAGCTGATGATCACGGGGACCTGTTCTACCTCTCGCTTGCCTAGAAATCGTCTGTTCCTGCTGCACAGTTGACAAAGAGCCGCTAGGTTGCCCACGGTGGCGCTGATTTCAGGCACCCGATGGAATAAGTTGCCTGTGACCAATTTTTCCTTGGTTTCTTTAAATCAGCTTGATTTTTCCAAGAGATTCGGATAGAAACTTGCAATGATTCTCTTCGTAACTGTGGCTCTTGAGTAGCGTAGTCCCATCCTTTCAGCTTTGCTGTGCTTTTCCCTTCCTTGCACTGAATCGCGAAGGGAAAAGGAGATCAAGGACACTGAGTGATGCTCACTGTCCAAACACTGCTAACATCTGTGGCCAGAAGTAGATGGCATTAGCTAGTGCTAGAGTAGAACTTAATGTTCATTAATACTGTGCTCCTATATACCCAGAGAAAAAGCAATTTGGATGGTGGTTGGTGGAATCTCTTTATCTCGTTTATTTGCTTGTGATTCATCCTTGCACTCGGTTGTGGGAGCAAATAGGACACTAACACGAAGCTTTTTTGTACAGATGCCATGTAGCCCTATTTGCAGGCTAAGCCCCTTCTGCTGTGCTGAGTTTAACCTTTCCTTCTCTGGTTCTTTACTAGCTGATTCCGATGGTGATGACAAGTCAAACGTAAGTACAATTTGACATTGTTGTTTCATAGAATCCTAGAATCCTTAGGGATCGGAAGGGACCTCCAAAGATCATCCAGTCCAATCCCCCTGCCACAGCAGGATCACCCAGACCAAGTGGCACAGGAACACAGCCAGGCGGGGCTGGAACATCTCCAGAGAAGGAGACTCCACAACCCCCCTGGGCAGCCTGGTCCAGTGCTCCGGGACCCTCCCTGGGAAGACGTTCCCTCTGATATCGATAGGGAACCCCCTCTGTTCCAGCTGGCACCCAGTGCCCCTTGTCCTGTCACCAGATGGCCTTGAGCAGAGCCTGGCTCCATCCTCCTGACACCCATCCCTCACAGATTTATAGACATGAATGAGGTCCCCCCTCAGCCACCTCTTCTCCCAGCTCAAGAGACCCAGCTCCCTCAGCCTTTCCTCATCAGGGAGCTGTTCTACTTCTTCCATCACCTTTTTGCTCTACACTGGACACCTTCCAGCAGCTCTGTGTCCTTCTGGAACTGAGGGACCCAGAACTGGACATAGTACTCCAGATGCAGTCTCACCAGTGCAGAGTAGAGGGAGAAGAACCTCTCTCTATCTGCTAACCACCCCCCTTCTGATCCCCGCCAGGATGCTGTTGGCCCTCTTGGCCACCAGAGCACATTGCTGGCTCAGAGTCACCCTGCTGGCCACTAGGACCCCCAGTTTACTTTAGAGATACATGGTTAGCCAAAGAGAATGTTTTACACCGACTGACTTGTCCCCAAATCAGAAAGAGGGGTGTTGGCTTTTTTCTCATGGATATGAGTGAGAAAAAAACTGCTAAGGAGCCCGTTACAGAATCGTGAGCGTACGTGTTCTTCTCTTATCTGGAGGGAATGGTGGCTGAGTAGCACTCGGTTCTGCATCCAGTGAAGCTTCACAGAACACTGCCACACACAGAATCACTGACAGGAGACCTGGCCTTGCTTAGTTAACACTTGAAGATCTCAAAAGCCTCTTCCAGCCAGCGATACTGTGATGCTGCATGAGGCTAACAGTGTTGTCTGCTGAGAGGACCATTCCTTAGTGCTGAGTTTCCCATTCTAATGTCACCCCCAGGACAGGCAATGTTCTCTGATAGCCCCGTGAATGTAGTGTCACGATCTAACACCTTGGTTTTCCTCCACACAAGCGTTCCAGTTTTTGGTCCTGGGATGCAGAAGAAGAGCGAAAGCGGCAGGAAAGGTGGCAGCATGAGCAAGAGCGCTTGCTTCAGGTAAGGGAGCCTTTCACTGCATGGATTGGTTGTTGAATCATCCCTTTGCACAAAACTCGAGCACTCTCTGTCGTGTTTTCCGTAGCCTCTGTGGCTACTTGAGTGAATTCTGTGGCAGTTGAGTGATGAAATGAGTGCACACGCATGTTTCTGTGATTGGGGAACTCTTAGCCCTCCCTTTCCCACTCCATGGGAAGACAAAAAGGACTTAGTTCTGCACTCCAGTGGGGAGTTAACCCAAATGTCAGATGTTTAGGGTTACTTGGTTGGTTTTAGGTTGGACTGGATGATCTTTAAGGTCTTTTCCAGCCTCATCAGCACTGTGAGACTGTGATTTAACTACTAGGATGTTAAAAGTTACTCGGGGTTTGAAGATGTTACACATCTAAGTGTTAGAAGCAACCAGGAATGGGAAGACTCACAGTCTAATGTCAAGTCTAAACCTCCCCCAATGAAGTTAAAGACTGTGACCCCTTGTCCTGTCTCCAGTGTCCAGGGAGAACAGACCGACCCCTGCCTGACTCCAACCCCCTTTTAGGTAGTTCTAGACAGCGATAAGGTCACCCAGAGCCTCCTCTTCTCCAGGCTGAACAGACCCAGCTCCACCAGCCTCTCCTCGCAGGGCTTACCCTCCAGGCCCCTTACCATTCTAGTTGCCCTTCTCTGGACTCTCTCCAGAGAAGCAGCTCTTTTCAGCACCCATAGCTATTGCAGTTTTCCTGCTTGATCCTATTTTTGGTTAAACCCCTCTGAGGGGGTTCATTTTCCCTGTGGAGGCACCGCAGAATTGACTCCTGATCCCGAATTCTCTGACTCTACCTGTTTTTTATTCTCTTACAGGAGAAGTATCAGAAGGAGCAGGACAAGCTGAAAGAGGAATGGGAAAAGGCTCAGAGAGAAGTTGAGGAGGAAGAGCGTAGATACTACGAGGAGGTAGAAGGCTCGAAGGAGGAGGCGGTTTAGTGCTTGCTTTCTGCTCGTGTACCTAACAAAACTGCCTTAGCTAGGTGAGATCGTGAAAAACCTCCTCGAGGCATCATTCCCAGGAGGAGCGTTTCCCTTAAACGCTACCACAGGCACTGAGGAGAAACATTTCAATGTTTAGACAGGTCTTCTCAGCAGCTCCCCGTACGTGGAGGTGTCTAATTACTGTGCAAGCTGGGGTGAGTCAGCCTGGCGCTGCCTGGGCACACTCAGCCTTCCCACCAGAAGCAGAGCCTTGTGTTGTTTTGGTGTCTCCTCGGTGAAATTCGAGTTGAAATGTTCTGCCTAGGGCTTGGGCACACAGTCCTGTTGCAAATCAGCCTTGTCCAAGGCTTTTGCGGGTAGAATATTAACGATCTGGAGGACATAACTGCAGGAGATGCTGTTCCCAGCTGGATGGGTTGTGCATTAGGAGCTGTGCTTGAGGGCAGTGCTTGTGATCTCCACAAGGACTTGGTTTTCAACTTTCCGAGCAGGTTTTTCATGGGCTGGGTGTCATTTCCTATTTTCACATGCAATGGAATAGAGCGGTGTCGCGGGAAGCAGCGGTGCCCATCCCATCTCCATTAGTGGAGTTAGGAATGGGAGTGGGAAACCTTGAAGCCAATTAAAAACAGAGCTCTTAGCATTTGTTCTTGGTAGCACAGGTCCTTACCTAGCCAGCTGACTATGACACGTAGCCCAGCTTCATGCTTCTGTTTCTTTTTGACATTCCCTACTGTCTCCTAATCCTCTCTTCCTTTAGGAACGTAAGATAATCGAGGATACTGTCGTCCCATTCATTGTTTCTTCAAACTCCGCTGAGCTCCTCTCCTCTTCTTCCTCTACCACTGAAGGAAACAAGACAACGGTGAGTTTCTCTGCGTTAGTACAGCCTAAGCTGTCTCTGATTTCACTCTTACACTGAAGGCTGTCATAATCTGGGAACACTAGGAGTTACTCCCTGGATCCATCCTGCAGCTGGTGGTACCTCAGAGTGCTGCAGCCTGTGTTTTTTCCCAAATGAAGAGCCATGCTTCCAAGCAAACTGGCCCCATCCCAATTTGCAGCAGAGCAGAGGGTGATACTCCCTCCCTTTGCAGCTGCCTCTCTTCTTGAACTGCTGCTCTGAAGAGACAGTCACCTGTTTCTGTTTAACTCCCTTCTCAAAGCCAACAAACTCTGAAGGGGTTTCCCTGCTGGAGGAATATTAAGCCTAACACAGTGCTTTGGGCACAGCTGGGATTGAATCCTTTCTCCTTTTCTCACCCACCATCCTTCCTAGAAGGCAGCAAAACAAACAGAACTGTTGGCTCTCCTTTATGTTTAGGGTTCTCTTAAGGAGTGCAGCACAAAGGATTTAGCTCGATGCATCCAGCAGCTAATTCAATCAGTATTTGCTAGAGATCAGACAATGACACCCCAGGTGAGATGAGTACAGTAAACGTGGGATTCCCAGACGTCATTTTCTCCTGCCTAAGGCACCCACACCCAAAAAGTCACTTTCCTTTCTCTGTCTGACTCCAGGGCTAGGAGAACTGTGTCATCTGGTTTCCTGCCTGCTCTTATCCCTCACTCCTGTGCAGGGACACCAGCCATGGCCCATTGTCCAGATGGCTGTGTAGCAGTAGTGTTCCAGCCCCGCCTGGCTGTGTTCCTGTGTGACTTGGTCTGGGTGATCCTGCTGTGGCAGGGGGATTGGACTGGATGATCTTTCAAGGTCCCTTCCATCCCTGATGATTCTAGGATTCTAGGATTCCTGGGTGGTTTTGCTTGTGCTGCACTCAGAGCGGTGCCTGCACCCTGAAGTGAAGGATCTCAACTCATGCCATGGCTTTCTCAGGCTACAGCAGTCAGATGTGACCCAGTCCAACACCGTTTTGGAAGGTGTTGCCATTTAAGGATGCCCAGTGCTTCATCCCCAGGCAGAAACAAAGCTATGGTCCCTCAGAAAATCCTCCCACATCCGAAGGTAGACTATGTAAGACTCTCAAAGTCATTCAAAGATTTCTATCAAGAACTTAGAGTGGAAAGGGTGGGGTTTTATTGCCATCCTGAACACCATCTCATAACTGATCCCTCCCTAATCTATCTTTTCCTTGCTCAGCTTAGTTTGTTTCACCTGAAGTCTTTGTTAAACCCAAACTTGACTCAAGGTGACACGATTCCACTGCATAGTAGGAGATGTTCTTTATGATAAGACGTTGTCAGCCCAGTGTATCTGAAGGCATCCTGTTCTTTCCCCATGCTTGTGCTGATGCCAAACTGCAATGAAGCTCCTTGTTCCCTCCCCTACTGTCTTGCAGAACTCAGCTGATTCAAACAGCTCTCCAGAGGAAGGCAAGCAAACAGAAGCTCCAAGGCAGAAAAGGCTGCTCTGGGAGCAGGACATTATGCCATCTCTGAAGAGCAAGGAAATTGACCTCTGGCCAGAAAAGAAGAGGTATGAACGAAACCTAACCTGTGCAACTTGGTGTTCTACAGGCTTCTGGGATGTCCTGTCTGCCCGTGATTGCTGTTGGAGCACCAGCATCTAGTGATAGGTGTGATAGATCCTAATCGGCATACATGCAGGGCACTGTGCAGTGCTTGCTGTGTGTATCAGAAAGCTTGCCTTGGCTTTCAATGAAGGACAAGAGGCTGTCACATCACGTTATATATTCATCTATTTTATATATATAAAATATGAATATATTATCTATAGTATCTATATTCATATATTTATAGCATTTTATACAGTATTTATGCATTTATACACCATCACTTCTTTTTATTGGCAGTGGCAATAAAGTGCTCTCGAGACACCCAGAGACTGGCATCTTGAAAGGTGAACAGGAGCACCAGGTGCTGGAGCTCAGCTCAGCCAGGCTGAACCTGCCGTTGACTCAGGGTGAGAGTCGAGACTCTTCCCACGTTTCTGTTCTTTAGCAGATTACCTTTTCTTCATTGTTTTTTGCTGACTGATTCTGTCATTCTATAACTTCTTCCCAGGGGGGTGACGGGGCACTGGAGGGTGCTGCCCGGGGAGGCTGGAGAGTCTCCTTCTCTAGAGACATTTAAAAACCACCTGGACATGGTCTAGGTGATCCTGCTGTGGCAGGGGGATTGGACTGGATGATCTTTCCAGGTCCCTTCCATCCCTGATGATTCTATGACTCTATGATGTTTCAAGGTCTCTTCTGATCCCTGATGATTCTATGATATCAAAAACAGGTAACAGGCCTTTCACAGAGCCCAGTAAAGTTATCATTCTCTGAACCAGCTGGCTGGTGCGTAGCAGGATAAGGCTCCTCCCCAGCCTGTGAGCCACGAGCTTCCATCTGGAAGGATCCATGCAGTACACCCTGTCTCAGAGATGGGATGGTTGATTGCTTGGGCATCATATAGATCACTGCGTATAGCTGAAGGGCCGTTTCTATCACCAAGCCTTGTGCAACCATCTGAGATACAGCAGGAAATGACAAGGGAGTTACTGTAGGCTTGTGGGGAGCAGTGACTACAGCACCTTCCTCTTAATTCTTGCTCTTGAGGAGTTTAGATCGCCAGGCACCACGGGAAGTTTCAGAATCTCTGATGCTTCCTTTCTTCCCAACAGAAATGCTTTATTTTCCCGAGTGCTATTTGACCTCCTCCATCCCTCCTTCGGAAACTGAGGGGGTCAGTAGAGTAGGTGAGGGAGCAGAGACGTTACTCCATGGATGTCTCCTCTTGTAGCAGAGCCTGTGTCTGTCTTTGACGTGATTTTTAAGTACTCACACATCTCTCGTCTCCTTTCTGGTGTGCCCACGAGCTGTGGTGGTCTGTAACTACTGACAAAAGCCTCGTTGGGATTTACCCCCCTCTTGTTGTAGACATTTCCTGGAACCAGCAGTCGACAAAGCAGTCACCGCAGTGTGCAGATGACACTCGGCAGAAACCAGCCCTGAGCCAAAGCACGGGACAGCAGCTGAACTCTGTGGGGAAAATGAGAAGGTAAGAAGGTAAAATAGAGGGTATTGAAGATTGAGGAATCCTGCTCACTCTGTTCTTCCCTCTGTTCCTACTCATTGTTCTTCATGGATTAGGTTTGATGGGTAGTCCTGCAGTGGGAAGAAGACACCCTTGGCTCCTGGCTTTCCTACCAAGTCCCACCATGCATCCACGCTGGATACCCCATGCTAGTTTCATGAAGGAGCACACCCCTTGCTTACCACTCTGTCTTCTTTCTCCTTAGCTCTTTAAACACCCTCCTCCATAACTGCTGATGAGCTTCATTTGGGTTAAGTCCCTGGGATGAATGTCTGTAGCTGGAAGTGGCTCAATATCAGGGTATGGCTGTCTGGTGAAGCCTGCCTCGTTACACTTGCTTTTTACTCAGTAAAGGGCACAGACCCTCCCTCAACAACCCTCCCTCGTGTGCTCTACCAGCGCACCGAGCACATCGCTGAGCCACCAGAGAGAACAAGTCATTAAGCCTTGGTTTTACCCTTCTTCATCATAGGAGGAGCTATGTTGGATCGATAGGTGAGCAGGAATCTGCTCACGGCTTGTGAGCAATAACAAGAAGACCAAAACTCAGAACCACAGAACCAGCAGGCAGCTAAAATCTCTCTAGCTGGGAATCCTGAAGTTGCTCCTGCTGGAATTTCTCTGTGCACAAAGTTGCTCTCCCTATGTCTTAATGCATCTTCTCTCCTGTGCTTTAGGGCAGGCTATCACGAGAACTACCGGTCCGGGCCATCGTCTCCCTGCTCTCCGACTGCTCCAAGTCAGTCACCCAACAGGTACCAAAGGTCAATAAGTTTTGTAGACCAAATACATCTTGTAGCCGCTGGCCAACTAGCCCAGCGTAGATCACAAGAGTGTGACGCGGACGCACTAATAATTCATCCTCACCTTGCTCTTCATAACCATCCATGGAATAAACAGAGAGCTCCCTCGCCCGTATTCCTTGCCTACCTCAGCAGTACTGGAGTGTTTTCAAATAACACAGCTCAGAAAGCAGCCAGGAGACTCTGCTTGGTCATTGGGATTTCAGTACAGGAGCAACGGGATAATGTAAACCTTGGTTAAAGGAAGCAGTTGAGCAGGAAGTCAGACCGTGGAAGCTGAAGGATGTTGTTTTCTCTGGAGACGTTCCAGCCCCGCCTGGCTGTGTTCCTGTGCCACTGGGTCTGGGTGATCCTGCTGTGGCAGGGGGATTGGACTGGATGATCTTTCCAGGTCCCTTCCTATCCCTAAGGATTCTATGATCATCTCCAGAGAACCTCCTCTGTTCCAGCTTGCACCCGTTTGCCTGCTTCATCCTACTGCAGCTACTCCTGGCTTCACCAACCTCTTTGGGGTTAGGAGCAGCATCCCTGCAGTCCAGCTTGCAGGAGGCAAAACTCCGTTGCAAAGACACTGAGAAATTTCCAAGCTGAGAGTTGGACTCCAGTCATTTTCATGACTAACTGCTTTGAGGCCTGTGGCTTTGACTAGGTCTAGGTTCCCTGCCATCCCTGTGAAGAGCTAGACATCTCCCTCAGTCTAGCACAGCAGACTGGCAGAGAAATGGGGCTGAGCCGCTGTGCGCAGGAGCGTTTGCAGCGCCGTGCTTGCCTGTTTGTCAGGCAGATGTGCTGGCTGTTCCAGCAACCAGGCTGAAGGCTCTGTGTGTATTTGTGCTTAAACATTTAGCTCTGCTTGAGTTTGGGTTGCTGTTCTGTTCACTGAGTTTTTGCTCCCTAGGTCTGTGAGTGGGAAGAAGCTTTGCTCTACCTGTGGGCTTCCTCTTGGGAAAGGAGCTGCCATGATTATTGAAACACTCGGTCTTTATTTCCACATTCAGTGCTTCAGGGTACGTCTTTTGCTCTCTTAAGGAGACATCTCCAGTTGTGCACGCCGTGAGGAGAGAGGGTATTAGCTGTGAGAGATGTTAACGGGACTAAGCCTGGGACTCAGCAAGCAAAGAGCTGCTCACAGAGGGCAGCATCATATGATCTCCTTGGTGTGCTCGTTGGTTTTGAAATGGAGCTCGAGTTACCCTGTGGGCTTGGCTGAGAGGAGGGGGAGGTGTTTGCTGGGCTTTTCCCATAATCTGGTCACTCCCAAATCCATCTTTGATTGGATCCATGGCTGGAAAGCTTCAGCGATGGAATGGATGATGTGTTCTGCCTTTCACTGAGCTCTCAGAGATACGCTGAGATGCTCTTGAGTGTTTCAGCCTGAAAACAACTCAATTTTACAGAGATCCAAGCTCAACAGAGAACTCTTAGAGGGTCTCTTTCCATTACCTCTGGTCCCCAGCTGGGAAGCCTTTCTCAGCAGTTGTTAGCTGTTCACCCCAACTAAACTTCTGCCTTCTCTAAACTGTGTCCATCCCGAATGGGCTGGCTCCAGAATGCAATGATAACATCAGGTGCCCCTTACAATCCCTTCTGTGTGAGTGGAGACTGCTGACGACCAACCTGAAGTAGTGTTGGGTCTCAGAAACACCCCTCTCACTGATTCACAGTGCTCCCCAGGAGTACGGGCTGGGTCCTGGGCAGGGGGATACTCCTCACTGTCACAAGAAGTATTGAAGCATCCATCAAAACCTGGGGAGGAGTGTGGTGAGCAGCAGGTCATGGTCTCTTTCTCTTCTTCCCGTGACAGTGTGGCATTTGCAAGGGACAGCTGGGAGACGCAGCGAGCGGGACAGATGTCAGGATTAGAAACGGGCTGCTGAACTGCAATGATTGTTACATCCGATCCAGAAGTGAGTATGAACTCCTGTGTGGAGGACCCTGAACTCGGCAACAACACGGCCATGTGCTCCATACAGGGATCAGAACTGGGACCAGTCCTCTTCAGTCTGTTCATTAGTGACTTGGTTGAGGGATCGGGGGGCACTGGCAGCAAGTTTGCTGATGACACAGAGCTGGGTGCTGTCGCCGACCCCCCAGCAGACTGGGCTGCCACTCAGAGAGACCTGGACAGGCTGGAGAGCTGGGCAGAGAGAGATGGAGTGAGGGACAGCAAGGGGCAGAGGAGAGTCTGGCATCTGGGCAAGAACAACCCCAGGGACCAGGAGAGGGTGGGGACTGACCTGTTGGAGAGCAGGGGAGGAGAAAGGGACCTGGGGGGTCCTAGTGGCCAGCAGGGTGACTCTGAGCCAGCAGTGTGTTCTGGTCCTTGAGGATTCTATGATTCACTGGTGGATTTGTCTCCTCCTGGCTGTGCCCCCAGCCCTCGCCCTGCCATGGCAGTTAAAGCCTTCCCATGCCATTTTAATCGTTCTCCTGTATTAGAAAAGATTTCCAAGCCCATTAAATCCTGCCCAGAGGACGGCTGCTCAGCAGTGTTAGATGTAAAGGGCCAATTCTGTGTGTGAACTCCTACGCTGTGTGCACACATTGCACCTTCTGGACGCTTAGATCTGTCACATCGCAGGAGACAGCGGGTAGTTAGTTCTACCAGGACTAGGAGCCCTCCCTGTTCGGATGAAATCCCTTTTCTCAGTCTCTGGACCTCCCTTTGTGGCCAAAATGATCGTGTACAGCATTAAGAAGAGTCTGTATCTCACAGTGTTGTCCTGGTGGTGGCATCTCCAGCAGTCGCCTGCTGTGGGTCTTGAAGAACGGGCTAGTGAATTGCTCTGCCGAGAAAACCCAGCAGTGTCCTTCCTCGTCCTGGGTTTTTGTACCCACCTGCCTTTCTTTGCCGGCGGAGGAATGGATGGATGCTCGGTTTGGTTGCTTCAGGAGAGAGATAGAGACATCCTCGCGAGCAGAGCTAGAGGGTGCTGTGGTATAACCATTTGGTTGGTGATGTTCTCAGTTCTGCTCACAGGCGCTGCTGTCCTCTCACAGGTAGAAAGAGCTCTACTTTTTCCGATGAGGTGCTGACCCTTCGAACGCACATTCGTGCATCCACCTCTACGCACAAGAAAAGAGAGGGAGGTGATACAAGTCAGATTCTCCTTTTCTTCTCAATTCTTTTTGCTTAGAAATGAATGGAGGTCAGGGGAGGGTTAGACTTGACATCAGGAGAAGGTTTTTCACTGAGAGAGTGACCCGGTTTTGGAACAGGCTGCCCACAGAGGTGGTCAAGTCGCCATCCCTGGAGGTGTTCAGGGTCAGGCTGGATGAAGTGCTGAGTGGCATGAGCTAGATGGCAGATGTTAGGGTTACTGGATTGGGTTTAGGTTGGACTGGATGATCTTGAAGGTCTGTTCCATCCTCATCAGTACTGTGAGACTGTGAGGTCCCTTAAGGATGAATGAAGACCCAGAGAAGTTACTGATCATCCGTTTTACCCCTCCATCATCATTTCTACAGCAGCAGTGCCAGAAAGTGCAGATCAGAGCTTTACAGTTGGCTTTTACTTCTGTTCTCTAAGTAAGAGTAGATGGTGTTTCGCCGAGAGCTTATTTCTCCACCACAAACCCCCCCCAGTGAAGGGAGCTTTGTATTCAGTGCCAAACAAGGAGAGGAGTTACAGGTTTGTGAGCGTTGGAGGCAAAGGGGAGCAGCAGAGTGATGAGATTTCCTGCACGGCCAGATAACACCAAGGCTGCTTCTTGCCAAGTAACGAAACCCAGGGACAGCTAAAGATGACCCCACAGTCCTTCACATCCTGCTGCTGCAGACAGTTAATACACCCGCGAGTACTCGGGGAGTGCAGTGACATCAAAGTGCATGCAGCACACATCAGTCCAGGCGCCATGAAAAACATTTCCTCTGGAGCTCTGCTGAATCCTTCTTTGCACTTAGTGCTCCAGCGTTGCAGGAGGAAGGAGAAGAAAGATGTAAGTGATACCTGTCTCCAGATTTGATCGCGTGAGGAGAAGCCCACGTAACCCTCTTAACATTTCTCAACCAGTGACTGGGTGTTGTTTTGTTTTACCTAGTTGCTGGACAGCCAACTACGTTGTGAAGAGACTCGGAGTCCTAGTAACTTCCAAGAAGGAACTCTCCTCTGCCTCCGGACAATCTCTTGAATCCATCGACGTTACAGCTCGCACGTCATCTTGAACACTTCATGACAACGCCGCACTTGCTCCTTTAAAATTCAGTATGTTGGGTGTTTCCCCTTTCTTAAGAGATTTGAAAGCCGTGTATGACCGCGTTGGGGAAGGCGAAGCCTAAGTACTATCAAGAAAAACCTCCCCTTTCGGGAGATGCTTCCGATTTCAAGCCTCTCACCTTGTTCTTTTGAAAAGCAATTAGCAAATAAACAGGCAATAAAGCTGGCTTGGTTGAATATTTTTAGCAGTGACAGCGTTTGAAGTTTACAAGACCTTTCTAGAATATGCCAACGTGAGCTGAGAAGTGATTTTAAGGTAGAATCTAATCGGTGCGTTTGACAAACCACACGTCACCTCAGCACTTCTCTGTTGTAACCCAAGCCAGAACGTTTTTTATACAGAGACTCCCTTGATAACACGGCCCGGCGTTCCGCAGCGTTCTGTGTTTGCTACCTTCAGCCGAGGGTAGGAGTTATCCCAATAAATTATTGCACCTCTAGTGATAGGAAGCCTTCTCTTCCATTCGTGTCCCTCCAGTAATGTTCATGGCTATAGCTTCGTATTCTCTCCAATAAAGATTTCTTCATTGAACCTCAAGGCTGTATAGCGTTACCGCTGGCAAGAGTCCCGCCAGGAGCGATCCCTCTCAGCTCAGCAGCCTGTGTTGTTACTAAACTTGATGAAAGGTGAGGCAGGGAGAGGTGGCCAAAGCGAGCGGGCACGGCTGGATGAGCCACAGAGCAGCAGCTTGACGCCGCGGGGAGGTTTTCTCTTGCCTCTTGGTGATCTGAGTTGGTTTGAGATCTGCTCGACCACTTGGTTGGAATCTCACGCGGAGAAACGCATGTGGTTTGGTGGCCTCCATCCCTCAGCCTTTGCTCCTCTATAGAGCCCTCTGATAAACGTAGGGAAGCTTGACAGTGCGTGCGGAAGGCAGACAGCACGGAGGGTGGACACGGCAGGCAGAAAGGCTTCAGCTTGCCCGTGTTTGGCCCGGTTTGCCGTTGTGCTTCCTGCTGAGGAACATGCTCTGTACAGGAGTGATCCCACTGTGAAGTGGCGCTTCGAGCTGGTCTGCATCAGGAATGGTGTGGCCAGCAGGGAGAGGGAGGTTCTCCTCCCCCTCTATTCAGCACTGGTTAGACTGCACCTGGAGTGTTGTGTTCAGTTCTGGGGCCCTCAGTTTAGGAAGGATGGCGAGGGGTTGGAACGAGTCCAGAGAAGGGCAACTAGAATGGAAAAGGGGCTGGAAGGTCAGCCCTACGAGGAGAGGCTGATGGAGCTGGGTCTGTTCAGCCTGGAGAAGAGGAGGCTCAGGGGTGACCTTATTGCTGTCTCTAACTCCCTAAAAGGGGGTTGGAGTCAGGCGGGGGTCGGTCTTTTCTCCCTGGACACTGGAGACAGGACAAGGGGTCACAGTCTTCAGCTCCATCGGGGGAGGTTTAGACTTGACATTAGGAAGAGGTTTTTCACTGACAGAGTGATCTGGGTTTGGAACGGGCTGCCCACAGAGGTGGTTGGGTCACCGTCCCTGGAGGTGTTCAAGGTCAGGCTGGATGAAGTGCTGAGTGGCATGAGCTAGATGGCAGATGTTAGGGTTACTGGGTTGGTTTTAGGTTGGACTGGATGATCTTTAAGGTCTTTTCCAGCCTCATCAGTACTGAGAGACTCTGATACTACCATACACAGGCAAGGTTCAGGGAGGGGAGGGTGTTGCAGGACACCCTGGCACTCCTCGGTAAACAGCTACTGCCAGTAGCCCACTTGAGGCAGTCCACGACACAACTCACAGTGGAGGGAGAAGAAATCCTCTACGGATTCTGCCTTAAAACTGCGATAAACAGAAAGGAGCAGAGATCTATTCCATCGACGTGCACGTCCGCTGTCTTTTGCGTTGGTAAACGGAAATCAAGCGGTTGTTAGGGAAGCAAGAACCGAGTTGTTTTCTAGCTAGCAGCTATTTATTTCAACGCTCAACAGTTGCTTGCATGTGCGTCGCAGACCCATGCGTGGCTGAGCCCCCACGTGTGATGCCAGCACTGGAGGATGCTGTGACTGTCTCCCGGGAAGTTCCCTGCTGCTTCCATCAATATCATGCCTTAGAAAATGCAGAGCTGTTGCACGCAGTCAGCGATGACCTCTGGACGCAGTACATCCCAACAGCCGGAGTCCTTCGTGGGCTTGAGCCAGGGACTATTTTTTTACAAGCAAACCCACGTTTTGGAAACAAAGGTGACGTCCAGGGTTTTCATCAACCCTCTGCATGGCCCTGCTCCTCCGGGGTTTGGATAACCAGGATGCTTCCTCTTTGCATGCGGTGATCGGAACGTTTTCCCTCAAGGAACGCGCCCCCTGGAAATTCAAGCAGCGGATTTGATGAGCGACTCGATGCCTCTGTAGAGTCCCTTGCGCTGCGTTAGGGGGATGTGGATGTGTAAAGTCTGAGCCTTGTTTCTAAACGACACCCTGCATGCTTGTCCCTCTGTTTGGTGTGAGTCGCTGCCTTGTGGTAGAGCTTAGCTGTGCACACCGGTCCCCGAGCGTCTCGAAGGGTTGGTTGTCACAGAGGTTAGATGCCCTTCACGTCCCCGTAGGGGCGAGCGCCCCGAGCACTTAGGAGCGTGGTCAGGGCTACAATGCATGGGTGAGGGGTGGGTTGGGGGTCGGGACTACGCGTTGCACTGTGCGCACAGCACTGGGTCTCTGAAGCTGCTTAGGAGTTGATCCCGGTGTCCATCAATGAGTTCCATAGTCGCGTGGGTTAGCAGAGTCCTTTGTGTGTGAAGTGAAGGGAAGGAGCGTTAAGAGACGACTTCCCCCGCCCCGTGAGCATCTGTCCAGCAGCACAGAACCCTCTGCAACCGTTTCCTAACTCACACTTGCCAACTGCTTACGTTCAAGTCCACGTCTTCTGTTTCCTTTGGAGGCTCTCATGGCAAACACAGTCAGGATGGAAGTCTTCTCCCCTTTCCTTCCGTTTCAACACAGCAGTTCCTTTCTTAGCAGGAGCTTGGAGCTCCGTGAGAGCCAGCGATGCTTTACGGTGTCTGAACTACAACGCAAGTGTGTTCGTCATAACAAGGCCATGATGATGCTAAACGAGCGCGATCGTTTAGCTGGGTTTGCTCTCTTCCCAGATTTCTTTAGCCTCTCCCTACTTCAGATGACCCGAACGGGAGTCATAACCCATCCGTACTCCTCAAACCACCTTTCCCGTGTGGATTTTGCCTTCCTCTTGCTATGTAGTGTTCTCCAGGCTGTGTATCTCTAGTTCTCACTCAGTGTCCTAAAGGTTGGTGACCACAAGGGGACCACCCTTGCCTGTGTGGCCATTAAAGGACAAGGATTGCTGTCCTGCCCGGGGCTGATGTTGAATACCAGTTACACCAGTTTTATTTATTCGGGAAGTGGCTCTGGAGCTTGGGAAAGCTGGTCTGAACTGCAACAGCTTTTATAGTCTCTGTTTATAAATAAACCCTTGGGACCTTGGGCGCTGTTGACTTCACTTATTAAAACCAACTCCTCTACTGCATGCAAGGTGAGCTTATTGCAGCCTCCAGGGTCTGAAGGGGGCTACAAAACAGCTGGGGAGGGGCTTTTTAGGATCTCGGGGAGTGACAGGACTGGGGGGAATGGAGCAGAGCTGGAGATGGGGAGATTGAGACTGGATGTGAGGAGGAAGTTCTTCACCGGGAGAGTGGGGAGAGCCTGGAATGGGTTGCCCAG
>VZRI01009266.1:81147-93318 GCA_013397515.1 Upupa epops | reverse complement strand
CCCTTCCCATCCCTAACGATTCTGTGACAGAGGGCCAGCGTTGCTCTGTGATGGAAGAGAACACCAGGGTCCCCCGACGTGGACGTCTGCTGGAGCAGCTCACTGCCACTGGAGGTTGCTCTGAGGCTGGATTTGGATGCCATCAGGCAGCTATTTGTGCTTCAGCAACTCTGCACCGAGGCTGCTGGGTACCCAGACCGGCACAGGCTGTCACCATTAGGATGGGTGAAGCGGTTGAAATCCTGCTGTGGTTCATCTGGTTTATTACTTTCTGGGGAGTGTGTCCTGGCACCTTGGACCTGCTCAGAGTCGTTTTTGATCCTGAAAGGGCCCTGATGGGGCTGCACAGCCCCAGCAGTGATTGAAGGCTGAAATAATTCCACAAACCTTGCAAAAGGGGAGTTGTGTCACCTTCTCCCATCACCAGCACCTTCCTCCACAGGTAGCAAAGGCTGTCAGGGGGGCCTTGGCATGACCTGGGAGAGGAGGATGGTTTGCTGAGGAGGGGAAGGAAGGGAGGGCATGTGGAAGGAACAGGAGGTGGTGTGGGAGAGGTGTGGGCTGGTACAGCTGAGGCTCAGGCTTAAGGGCAGAGGATGCTTCATGCAGAAAGTGGATGTGTGCCAGGTTCCCCGGGAGAGCTCAGTGCCTTCTCTTCACCCCATCCACCTGTGAAGATGCCTCCATCCTGCCCCTTTCCCCCTGCTCAGCCCTGGATCCAGATAACCCTGCTTTTGCTCCTTGTTTTCTTTCTGTAGTGACTGTGTTGGTGCCCAGATCATCAGCTCAAACTGCCAGGCACCGGTAGCTGTTAGAGGCTCCAGACACAGGTCGCAAACAGCAGTAGGATGCTCATCTCAGGAGTATTGATCCTTATCCAGACAACTCTGTTGGGAACTGGTGAAAAACAGGTATCTAACACTTGGTTTAGAAAATTGCCTCTAGGTGCTGTTCCTGATGCTAAGTTTAGTAAAGATGTGGTCTCAGATGGATCTGCTAACAGCTCCCCGATGGGGAAAGGCTGAGGGAGCTGGGGCTCTTCAGCTGGGAGAAGAGGAGGCTGAGGAGGGACCTCATTCCTGTCTCTAAATCTGTGAGGGGTGGGTGTCAGGAGGATGGAGCCAGGCTCTGCTCAGGGTCATCTGGGGATAGGACAAGGATAGGACACTCCCTAAGGATTCTATGATAAGGGGAAGCCGGTTAAGTTCTCACTCAACTTTGTGGAGAGGGGCTCTCCTTCCTTTTCTCCCCTTGACCTCTCCTCTTCAGAGAAGAAGTTGGGCAGCTGGGGAACAAGATGACACCCATTTATTTCCAGAGGCAGATCTGCAGGGAGCATCGGAAGGGTTGTGAACACTGCAGATGAGTAGATGACCACCGCCAGGAAAGGAGAGCTGCCAGAAAGAGACATCTCCTGTGAAGGCAGATAGGACTCCGTGTGCCTCTAAAAGCCTCCGGTAGGAATGTAATTTCATCTGAATTTGGTGATAAGAGGAAATGACTAAACTGGAAGCCGCTCAAGTTTTGCAGGCAAGAGAAGAGGAGGCCAAAATTGAGATGGAAAGCGTGAGGTGGGGTCTAACTCTTCTCACAGTGCAGCGTGGGGATGCTTGGGGTTTTTTAGGGTAGGGGGGTTGGTTGGGTTTTTTGGGGTAGGGGATTGGTTGGGGTTTTTTGGGGTAGGGGGGAGCAGGTGTCTGTTTTCTTGTTCATCTGAACCTAGCCTGAGTTAACACGCGTGAAGGATGCAAAGCCTTCTGCAAGGCTACAGCTGCAGCTCTGTGCAGCGCACTGAATGCCCGTGCTCTGCACAAGGAGCTAGCACAGCTCTCCTTCCCCAAGTGTTTGGGGTTTTAAGCCCTTTAGGGGGAAGTGATAGCCGTTATTTAAGGCAGCCTCATGAGTCCCTGTCACCTCATCTGTGGAGGCCATCTGCTCGCTGCAGATTCTCTTTGAAGGCCACAGTTGTAGTTGGCAGATGCATTTCTTTCCTAAGCAATGTCCTGTTGAAGCTGTTGTTCAGCCTGGAGAGGAGAAGAGTCTGAGGGGAGGACCCTAGAGGGACCTTTCAATCCCTGAAAGAGGCTATCAGAAGGGCTAGGAGTGTCCCTGGACCCACTGGTAACGCNGGCCAAAATTGAGATGGAAAGCGTGAGGTGGGGTCTAACTCTTCTCACAGTGCAGCATGGGGATGCTTGGGGTTTTTTAGGGTAAGGGGGTTGGTTGGGTTTTTTGGGGTAGGGGATTGGTTGGGGTTTTTTGGGGTAGGGGGGAGCAGGTGTCTGTTTTCTTGTTCATCTGAACCTAGCCTGAGTTAACACGCGTGAAGGATGCAAAGCCTTCTGCAAGGCTACAGCTGCAGCTCTGTGCAGCGCACTGAATGCCCGTGCTCTGCACAAGGAGCTAGCACAGCTCTCCTTCCCCAAGTGTTTGGGGTTTTAAGCCCTTTAGGGGGAAGTGATAGCCGTTATTTAAGGCAGCCTCATGAGTCCCTGTCACCTCATCTGTGGAGGCCATCTGCTCGCTGCAGATTCTCTTTGAAGGCCACAGTTGTAGTTGGCAGATGCATTTCTTTCCTAAGCAATGTCCTGTTGAAGCTGTTGTTCAGCCTGGAGAGGAGAAGACTCTGAGGGGAGGACCCTAGAGGGACCTTTCAATCCCTGAAAGAGGCTATCAGAAGGGCTAGGAGTGTCCCTGGACCCACTGGTAACGCTCTTCTTAATACATCCCAAGATACTGAGGTACTGTTGGTCTTCTTGGGCACAAGGGCACGATGTTGGGTCACATCAACCCACCAGGACTCCCACATCACTCTCTGCTTCCCAGCAGTCCCTGAGCTGCACTGGTGCACGGGGTTGTTCCTCCTCAGACGCAGAGGCTTAACACTATGTTGAAGCTTGTGAGGTTCCTCTCTGCTCAGCTCTCCAGCCTGTGCAGGTCTCTCTGAGTGGCAGCAGAGCCCTCTGCTGTGTCAGCCACTGCTCCCAGTTTTGTGGCATCAGCAGACTTGCTGAGGCTGCACTCTGCTCCTTCAGTGGGGTCACTGATCAATGTGTTGAACAGGGCTGGACCCAGTTCTGATCCCTGGGGAACGCCACTAGCTGCAGACCTCCAGCTGACTCTGCACCCCTGATCACAACCCCCTGAGCTCTGCCCTTCAGCCAGCTCTCACAGTCCACTCATCCAACCCAAATTTCCTAGGCTTCCCTGTGAGGATGTTACGGGAGGCAGTGTCCAAGCCTTGCTGAAACAGAGCACATCCGAGCTGCCCAGCAGTCTCTGGAAGGCTGCACAGCCAGGGCACACACTGCCTGCTATGGGCACGCTGGCAGAAGAGGGTGGATACCGCCTGGGTTCTGCAGCCCAAGCGTGGCAAAGCCCTGTGTGTGCTGCGCTGAGGCTCTTTATTAAATCCTTGCTGCTAGAGAAGCAAATGTGAGACGACGTATTTCTCCACGGGCTGCCACAGTACTTTTCATCCTGGGAAGGAAATAAATTCCACACTATCTTTTTATTTGTTTATAGTTTTGAGGCAAGATGCATCTCTTGCGACAGGGCTGGGCTGCAGCTTGAATACAAATACCAGTCGCTTCCTTTGTATCCCAGTCCTGGGGAAGAGTTTGTACCCGACTTGGAATCCCACTGGGTACCACAGTAACCGAGAACCCAGTGTCGGGGAACTGGGAACAGCTGGATTTTCAAGGACACCCCCCAGATAACCAGGCGTCTTTAGTGGGTGTCAAGTCAGGTACCGAGTCTTGTGTAAAAGCACGGGTATAGAATCCTTAGGGATTGGAAGGGACCTGGAAAGATCATCCAGTCCAATCCCCCTGCCACAGCAGGATCACCCAGACCAGGTCCAAGTGGGTTTCAAATGTCTCCAGAGAAGGAGACCCCACAACCCACCCCCCACCCCATCACCCTCCCTGGGAAGAAGCTATAGAATCGATCAGGGTTGGAAGGGACCACAGGATCATCCAGTTCCAACCCCACTGCCATTTAGGGCCACAGCCTGGCACTGGTGGCACTAGAAAACCCCACAGAAACGAAACTCAGCAAGATTTTATCGGTTGCAGTGACAGAGCACAGCGACTGCAGACTGCAGCAGGGTCAGGCCATCCAGGTCCTGCAGAGCTCGAAGCCCATCAGCATGGAGTCAGCCTGTCTAGAGCTGTGGCACAAGAAGCAGTTCAGCCAGACTGCCAGGAGAAGCTGCCTGGCCTGAAGCCAGAGCCAGCATCTCCAGGCAGCCCGCAGCTATTTACGTACAGCCCTGTTATGGGAGCAGAGCGTTTCCTCTGCTTGGTGCTGAGAGAGGCAGGCTCCATCCCCCTGGTTTGAGAGCAAACCATGGCAAAAGGTGGAAGAAAGGAGTTTGCACACTGTGGGCAGAAAGCTTTTTGAATGATGCCCGGTGCAGAGAGGCAGCCACCTGTGCTCTGATCTTCTCTAGGCGCTGGGTTCCCTAGCTGGGCTGGGCTCTTACCTAGGCTCTCCTCTCTCCTGTGGGGAAAGCAAGGTGGAAGCATCCACTCTGCTGTTCCACAGTGTCTTGTCCTGACCTTGAGAAAAGGGAGTGACTCAGGTTCGTGGATTCACTTGGCATTGAAGCAGACCCACTCCATGCGTCCGCAGGCTGCCCAGGGGGGCTGTGGAGTCTCCTTCTCTGCAGACGTTCCAGCCCCGCCTGGCTGTGTTCCTGTGCCACTGGGTCTGGGTGATCCTGCTGTGGCAGGGGGACTGGACTGGGGGATCTTTCCAGGTCCCTTCCCATCCCTAAGGATTCTATGAAATAGAGCATTTTCAGAGCTGAGCTTTTCAACAGATGAGGGCATTAAATAGTTAAAAAGATTCTCTCACCTCAGTGAATCCTCTTCCAGGAGTAAATAAACATGGAAAACCCTGCCCTGGCTGTGCTCCTGCTTTGGGTCCTGACAAGCGTTGTGACAGCGGCTGCTGCCACCCAGCTAAGGGACCCAGGCACTTTGTAAATCAAATGTCAGATAAAGAGATTGGCTTGTGAAGCCTCCTCAGCGTGGAGTCACGAGCTGTCAGAGCGTGTTAGCCTTACGTTGCCAGAGGAAAAAGCAAAACAAATTAAGACATTTAACAGCTGAAATCTGAAATAAAATTGTGTTTAATGCTGAAAAAAAAATCTTGTTAACCTATTTTCAGGCTTCCCTCTCCCCTGATATTAAATCTCAGCGTGGATGCTCACGAGCATCTTTTTATCACACGTAGGAAGGGACCTCCTGTGGGACAATGAGAAGCACACGTGGCACGTTGTCAGGCAGGAGACTCCTACCCAGAAGGAGAAGAACCGCATGGTAGGCATCTCATGTCATCGAGTTTCTGGAATGTCCTCTTCAGTGCCAGCTTCTCATTTGCTTCTCTCCCTCTGCTCTGCACTGGTGAGACTGCATCTGGAGGACTGTGTCCAGTGCTGGGCTCCTCAGTTCCAGAAGGACACAGAGCTGCTGGAGGGTGTCCAGTGTAGAGCAAAAAGGTGATGGAGGAAGTAGAGCAGCTCCCTGATGAGGAAAGGCTGAGGGAGCTGGGGCTCTGGAGCTGGGAGAAGAGGAGGCTGATAGGGGACCTCATTCCTGTCTCTAAATCTGTGAGGGGTGGGTGTCAGGAGGATGGAGCCAGGCTCTGCTCAAGGGCATCTGGGGATAGGACAAGGGGCACTGGGTGCCAGCTGGGACAGAGGAGGTTCCATCTAAATATCAGCAGGACCTTCTTCCCAGGGAGGGTCCCGGAGCTCTGGACCAGGCTGCCCAGGGGGTTGTGGAGTCTCCTTCTCTGGAGACGTTCCAGACCCACCTGGCTGTGTTCCTGTGCCACTTGGTCTGGGTGATCCTGCTGTGACAGGGGGACTGGACTGGGTGATCTTTGAGGTCCCTCCCAATCCATAATGACTTTATGATTCTATGATCCCTGCTCAGTGCAAGAAGGAAGGTTTTGAGGAGCAGGGAAGAAGCGCAGCTGGAGTTCCCCTTTGTGCCTGTGGTGACAGAAAGCCCTGCCTGAGCAGCAACAAGCCCGAGCTGAAGATTACACATGTTGTAGTATTTAATGTGAAGGGTAATTTGAACTCCCCAACTGGCTTTTTTTTTCCTTTCACATTGGCTCCCACAATGAAAGAACCATTAAAAGCTTTAGTGATCTTCCAAGACTCCGCTTCCAAAAGAAAATTGGCTCATTCTCCTTGGACACAAGACCAAGTTTTAATTGAATTTCAAGAGATGATGGATGTTGTACTTTATTCCAAGTCTATATGCTAAATTAACAAGGCTGTCTGCTTAGTTTCCTCTTTTGAAACCACACTGAGATGAATTCCTGCTAATTCTCTTACACAGGGCACCAGGCTTGTGCACCCAGTCCTTATTCAAGAGTTGAAATAACACACAATTTTGCCAAGGTTATTACTTTGGGGAATAAATTGGTGCTGTGGGCTTGTGAAGGCTTCCCAGATGAATGAATTCGAATGGAATAAAACTCCACGGAGAGGTTCTTTTCACTGAAGTATTTAGGAATTAGTAGTTAAGGCTGAGAAGGCTGTAGAGCAGTAGGGATCGACCAGGGGATGCTGCGTGATTAGCACTGGGTTTTACTGAGCCATCCCTCTGGTGGTGGCAGAGGTAACAGAAAACCCCTCAGGAGTAGCTGAGAGCTACTGCTCCTCCTTCTGTAGTTTAGGGTACAGAGTGTGCTGAACCTGAATGCAGTTTGTTCAGCCAGCCAGGTGAACAAATACCATGGGGAAGTGGAATCATAGAATCCTTAGGGATCAGAAGGGACCTCGAAAGATCATCCAGTCCAATCCCCCTGCCACAGCAAGATCACCCAGACCAAGTCACACAGGAACACAGCCAGGAGGGTCTGGAACATCTGCAGAGAAGGAGACTCCACAACCCCCCTGGGCAGCCTGGTCCAGTGCTCCGGGACCCTCCCTGTGAAGAAGGTCCTGCTGATATTGATAGGGAACCTCCTCTGTTCCAGCTGGCACCCAGTGCCCCTTGTCCTGTTACCAGATGGCCTTGAGCAGAGCCTGGCTCCATCCTCCTGACACCCACCCCTCACAGATTTAGAGACAGGAATGAGGTCCCCCCTCAGCCTCCTCTTCTCCAAGCTGGAGAGACCCAGCTCCCTCAGCCTTTCCTCATCAGGGAGCTGCTCTCCTTCCTTCATCATCTTCGTAGCTCTGTGCTGGACACCCTGCAGCAGCTAATAATCAGGTTTGTGAAACCCATTAAAAAGCAGCATGGAAGTGAGGGCTTTGCTTAACTCTGGCTGCTGCAGAGCTATGAAGTAGTCTTTCCAGGGTATGGTGTGTGGAGAAGAAGCCTCGCAGAGGGGAAGCTGTTGAGAAAGCAGTTCAGCGTGAACTTTTGAGATGAACAGAGAACATCTGAAAGCAGAATTCTAACCAACAGGTACAACCAGGGGCCAGCTCTGTGAAGGGTCGGTACAGCTGTCTGCCAGCAGAAACAGGGTCATTTCTGGACTACATTGGGGTAGGCAAAAAGGAGGCCAGCAGGAGTGTTTGAAGAGCACGGAGCACACAGCTAGGAGCACCGATGCTCCTTCTCTCCAAGTGGGAACATCCAAAAGCCATGCTGTGTGTGATTTTTAAGTGGCCCAGGACAGCAATAAACTGCCTTAATGGTTTCCTTTTGGCAGCACAGGCCTTGCTGCCTTTCTTACCTGGCAAGGAAGGAGTTTTTCAGATGGATTGGACAAACTGCCAGTGTAGCTTGGAGTCGGGACTTAATTCATCCCCAGAATTGTGGCTTTCCACTGGAAATCACAAAACCAAGGGGAGATTTCAGTGTTGTCACTAAGCAAGGGTGAAAAGCAGAGAGGTTTCTTCTCAAGTGTTAAAAACAGCTGGAGGAAGAGTGAGGTTTGAATAGCTGAGTGATTTAAACAGGATTAGTAGACTAATAAAGCATTTTTGGTGCAGGTGAGGTGGGTTTTGCCCGTGACCCAGCATGGAGAAGCGTGTTCTCTATTCACTTGTGATCACGCTCCCCAAACTGTTTAATAAAATAGTGATGTGGCACTGCTTTCCCATAGCCCTTATTTCAAATGCTTGTCCATCGGGCTCTACATCCACCCACCTGGCTGTGTTCCTGTGCAACTCGGTCTGGGTGATCCTGCTGGAGCAGGGGGGTTGGACTGGATGATCTTTCAAGGTCCCTTCCCATCCCTAAGGATTCTATCAGGCACCAGGGCTCTGCTGCACAGAGGCTGCCAAAGATTCCCTTTGGTTATTGTTTCGTGCCACAACAGAATGAGTCAGGAGCTGCTCTCCCTATGGCTGCAGCCTCACTGATCCTGCAGAGCAGATCATTAGATCCCAGAAGGAGCTAATGGTTCATCTGGTTTGTATAATTGTTCAAATCTTCTTTCCCATCTGTGCCATCTCATTTGTTTGAGTCGTGTTGCTGGTGAGACAGCCATCCAGTCCAGGACTTCTACTCAAACAAGAAACAATTAGAAAGGACACTGTGGCAACCAAACGAAGACTCCTGGAAGCTCTTTCTTTCAACCAAACGAAGACTCCTGGAAGCTCTTTCTTTCAACCAAACGAAGACTCCTGGAAGCTCTTCCTTTCAACCAAACGAAGACTCCTGGAAGCTCTTTCTTTCCAAGAAGTTGGCTTGGGGTTTTTAGAATCTCTCCTCCTGGGTCTGCACTGATTAGTAGCAGCCAATATTTTTTGTAATAGCTGTTGTTTGTTCAGCTCAGTGACACGAGCAATTAAGTGATTTATGCCTCCTGACAGAGTAACCCAGAAAACTTGTGTCTCGACTCTCTTGCAGGCAGCCACTGACAGCGAGCAATAACTTTATCCTCCCCGTTCAACAGCCAGCAGGGTCGTTAATACCAAGTTCATTAAACTCACAAATCTCAGTGTAACGACGCTAAATGGACAGACCTCTACGGGATTGGACTGGATGATCTTTCCAGGTCCCTTCTGATCCCTAAGGACTCTATGATTCAATGATCTCCCTTCCTGGTTACCCCAGAGCCATTCTCTTCCCCCTGCATTTCAGCTTCAATATAAAACTGTCTCCCAGTCTGTGGTTTCCCTATTCAAAGTAGTATGCTGAGCAGATCCCACTGAAACCAGGATGGGTTGAAACTGCCCCGTAGCTGTAGGTTCAGAACAGCCTCATGTGCCTTGATGCTGCACTGGGAGTGGTTTTGCCTCAGGGTACCATTGTGGCTTCGGTTGGGTTGGTCTTTAACCCTCACATACTGGCTCCACTGGCGTGTGTTTACCCACACACCTTAACAGGTTATTCCTCTTTATAGATTAGGATGATTGACCCTCTACAGCCGGTTCTGTTCCTCTACTGGAGTGGCAAGGTCAACACAGAGCTCCTCTTGTCTTTCTGTATCTCTTCTCAAGAAGCCTCTACAACTACATCAACAGTTTTCATGTAGCAGAGCCTGAGAGTGAAAGAGCAGTGACCTCAGCACTGGCAGGGAATTAACTCTATAATCTAATAGGGGTTCTTTTTCCTTTTCTAACTAACGGGATTCTATTAGACCCAACCCTAGTCCAGTCCTGATGAGAATTTATGGTGCAGCACATGCTGCTTTTATAAATCACTGAGAATCACAATGTGCAGTCAGATAATTTAATCTTCCCTCCTATCGTTAATATTTTCCATTGTTTAAGAAACCCCTTTTTGTTCAGAACCCACCGGTACCCAGGTTTACCGGGGTTTTAATAGGTTCATCTTGAAGTGATTCAATACCTTCAGGTGATGAGCAAGCGATCATGCCTTCATCTTAGCAACAACCCCCAAGTTATAGCAGGCGAAAGCAGTGAACTTAGCAAAATGATTACCTAATGAAGCAGAGAGCTGACATCAGTTGATGTTTTCACATCACAACTACATGCTGTAAAATAGAAGCTAATCCTCTTCACACAGTAAGGCCTGACCAGGAGAGAGATTTTTGGATTGCCCTTTGCTAGCTGGTTGGTTTAGAGTTCATACAGGTCCTGCCTCCAAGAGCTCAGGGATCGGTTCAGCCATGGTAAAGCTGAGCACTGCAGCTTCTCCAGCAAGAGACTTTTTCCATGGAGCTCACTGCTAGCAGAGCTGCACTGCAGTCTGGGTTCCTTCCTAGAGGTGGCCTATTTACCTTGAACAGAGGTATTCTTAGCTCCTGAAACAACTTTTGGAAGAAAAAGGTGGCAAAAGTTACCCCCATTATAACAAAGCTCTGAATACAGAAATACATGCAGTTGTAGGGGATATTTTCCTCCAGAAAACAGACTACATATTTAATTTTAAAACTGATTATTGATTATTGGAGCATTTTTCTTAGTGAAACTGCAGTCCTCCCATTTTTTTCCTGGCTTTTTATGTTGTGCTCTGGAAGGTGGCACCCTCTTCCCAGCAGCCCAGCTGTGTAGACGAATGTTTTTGCTGTATTTATCAGCCAAATCCAGTCTTCTTTATTATTATTCTTTTCTAACACTGACAGTGCCAGAGCTCTCCCCGGGGCTGGGGGGACCGCCCGTGCCCCAAGGGTTTTGGCAGAGCTGCATGCCAACTCGTCTTGCTGAGACCGGGTTGCTGCTGCCCCCCCGTGCTCTGGTGCCCTGGTACCGGGTTCCCCTCAGGACAGGGCCGGGAGAACTGCGAGGGAATCGTTGATGCGGTGCCGTCGGGGCTGGGGCTGGGGCTGCGGCAACGCTTGGGCTGGGCTTTTCCTCGACCTCCGGCTGCCGGGGCTAAAGGCAAAGGGGATGCGCAGGTGTGAGACCGCAGGATGACTCCTGGCCTGCGTGGCGATGAAGTCTGCAGCCGTGCTGATCCCTGCGCTCCTTAGAAGCAGAAGAAGAGGTCCCGAAAAGACAGTTTAACCTTGGGCGAGGTGATGTGGTGGCTGGCGACACTGACAGCACCCACCTGAGGGTCATGCCTTTTCTCTATTTCAACTGAGATCACCTGGTACCGGCCTTTTCCAATTTCCGAGGGACCTCAAAAGGTCACATCTGACGCACCTTTCCCTCCCTCCCTTCCTCCCACCCCCTCCCCAATCAGCCTGTTCGCTAATAATTAATAACAGCCCAATTAGGCAGCGATTATGGGACCCGCAGCGATGGGACCCGCTGCGCCCGTCTCCTTTCCATGACTCAGTCCACTTTGTGCGATGCCTTGGGCAGAACAGACCCCCAAAACAACCGAGGCCTTCCTCACCCACCCCCCTGCCCGCAATAAGGAATCAGAAGAGGTTTCGGTGCTGTCTTTGCTTTTGGTTTTTATTATTAACAATCAATTAATGGTACACTCTTGGAAAACTATATGCACATGTAGAAATAGTCCCCCTTTTAAATAGAAGCATCCATTTGTAACCACATATAAATAAATCTGAACCCCCTGAACATAATTTATGAGGATTATGCTCACAAACATATTTCAACAGGTAGGGGAAAACAAAAAAACCAACCCAAATAAGAGTTAAAAAGGGAAAAAAAAAAAGAAAGAAGATGAGACGACATGCAACCGATAACAAAAATAGATGAACCTGAACCTGGTCTCTCTAAACGCAAAGGGAAGCGAACCCGTAAGAACCTTATTTCTCCATAAAGACACGCCATAGAGACTACGAGAAGGGAAAACATCCTTTATACGGTCAACTAGACAAGTCTGTACTGATATTAACACTATACAGCTGGGTCACAGAGCACAGTCGGAGGAGGACACAGAAAAAAGAGAAAGCATCACCTGCCAACATTCAACTAAGAGCTACAGCTTGTGCCTTTTCGAACGAAATTAGAAAACCCTAACGGAGAGGCCTAAAAACTGCGTGGAACGTGTGATAATCATCGTAATTAATTATAATTCGTAATAAATACAAGCCGTCCGCCGGGAGGGGCGGCAGCCAGGGCCGGCGGCAGCAACGGAGAGACCCAGGAGCCAACCGAGGGATGGTGACACCTGGACGGCGGAACGAGAAACGGGGCCCCCACCACCACCCCTACCCCGGGGTGCGGGACGGGGGTGGCGGAGAAGAGGGGTGTGCGGAGGAGAGGCTTTGTCACTCGGACTGACTGTGAGAAGGAGCTTTAAAACAAACAAACGACAAACCAAAAAGCACAAAACCCGTAGGCCCGCCGGGCCGCCCGTCCGTGCAGTCTCC
>VZRI01009266.1:61216-75957 GCA_013397515.1 Upupa epops | reverse complement strand
AATCTTAACTACTGGGGAGGGTTTCTTTTACATTGCTTTATTCGGGGAGGGAGGAGGAGGAGGGGGGGACATCGGGCAGGATGGGGGCCAAGACACGTGTTGGTTGCCCCCCGACCAACGTGCGGGTGTGCTCCTCTCTCGTCCCGGCGCTACCTGCCTTTGCAGGGGGGTGGTGGGAGAGGGGAAGGAGAAATTAATTTAACAACAACAAAAAATCCTCTTCTTGTAGTTCTTTTGCTGCCCCGCGGAAACGAGAGGGTCCTGGCGCTGCTGCTCCGCGGATGCCCAGCCGAGATGATCCTGCGCGCCTCTCCGCGGTAGCTGGGGCTACCGTGGGTAGTTGGGGTGGGGGGATTTTCATTAAGGGTAACAATTAGAGCAATAAAGCGACAATAACAACACGAAGAGCAACAGCAACGATAGTCAGAATCCAGGAGTCTCCCGGTCGCTCCCTCCCTCCCTCTCCCCACCAGCAGAGGGATCTGCGCTGCGCTTTTCTTCTCCCAGTCTCTGCCTCCTCGGCTGCGGCAACATCTGCTGGGCTGGAGGAGCCCAGGCGCTTGAGCAGACGCACAGATGTAAAAGTGACATCTGCTTGTGACAAAGGAGCGGGAATTAGATTAGGCGGGGAGGATTTTCTGCGATTAAAAAAGGAAAGGGGGGTGGGAGGGTGGAAATACTAGCTGCAGCCTGTGTAAGCAGGGAAAGTGGATGTGAAAAGCAGAAATGCTCGTCGGGCAGCTGCTAGGAAAGCTGGGGACAGAACAGGGCCCTGAGAGCTGAAATAGCCCTAAGAGAAGGCTTTGCTTTTCCCTCTAGAATCAGAGATGTGGCCGGGTCAAGGCTTTCCTTCATTGCGAGCGAAGGAGAGCAGGCAGCAGGATGCGACTGCCACTTGGATACCAGCAAAGATGCAGTTCCCAACCACCACCCTGGCATCGACTGGCTAAAGAGGCCCAGATCTGGACATTTCTTTGTTCTCTGAATGGAATAAATAAAAGGAAGTTCATAAACCCAAAAGTTATGAGGCCTGACTGTTGTTTGTTTTATGAACCCTCCTATCCTGATCCCAGTAAATAACAATAAACCCCAACCAAAAACCTGAAAACTTCAAAAAGCCCTACAGATTTAATTTTGACAGAGCAGAAGAACAGAGCAAAACCACCTTTCTCCATTCAGCTGCTCCTAGCAGAGTGATCAGGAGCTTTACCTGCTTCTGCTGACACTGCTTTGCAAGAAAATCAGCACCACACATGTAGTTACCTTCTGTTTTGTAAGGGAAGGTTTTCCTAGTTAGAGAAGTATAGATACTGAATTATCACTGACTAGCGTAGTATTTTATATCCTAAGAGTCCTTGGTGCCCTTGACAGAGAGGGAGAAGCAGCAGGACCACATTTTACTTCAGATTGTAGAAATTACTATCGTGCAAACCCAGCAAGCTGCAGAGGCTGATGCGCTGTGCACTCAGGCAGCTCCAGTAACCTCCCTTGCAGGGCCTTGTCTCTAAGACTGATTCAGTTGGTCAGAACCTACAGGAACCTTTTAAAGGCTGTGATTTCAGCCAAGGCCCTTAGTGTGGAGTAGCCTGTGGGATGGCAGTTGCCTTAGCGAGCTGGTCCTTCAGCTAGTTACACAGGCATGGAGTGAGAGTGTGATGCCTTTGTCAGTAAGGGGACTGAGGGATGAGAAGACTGGATCACAGAAATTAAGAGGCCCCTCCTAAAATACATAGAGTGGGATGAGGGGAGAGGAAGTGTAGAGAAAATAGCTTAAAAATAATTAAGAGAGTCCCACTGATAGAAAAATAATGAACTTTATGGTTTTTTATGACCAAAAAGTGTCAGTCCGTCTGTCTCCTTGCAAGACTCACTGATGACTCAGAGATGAGTATCTATGTCAATCTAATTGCAGACAGGTATTTCTGTTGTTTAATGAAAAGCAGCTTTAGGACTCCAGAAACCATCGAGGTATTTGCTGTTACTTGTTGTTTGCATCATAAGGTGATGACAAATGACAGCTCTCTGGTGGCCTTGACACTGCTGGTAGTGGAGGAACTTTGTAGAGGGAAGGGTCCTTCTGTTGGTGCCTTAATTCTTCTGTTCTTTCTCTAAACAATCATCATCGGCCGCTCTCAGACCTATGGCCTGACCCAACTATGGCAATTTTATGTTTCTATGCCTGTTTGTGTCAATGAATCCAATGAGGTTGAATGAGACAGTAAGAAAGATGGAAAGGTATGCTCTTCCCACAGCGAAGGATAACGATGTAGAAGTCAAGAGGTCACAGGAAAGTTAAAAAGGCCTTTTTTAACTCAGAATGAGCAGCCACTGACAGGGAGGCAGAGTTTGACAAACCCGAATTCCTGCCTGTAAGGATGAACTGTGCCTTCAGGCGGGGTACTTCCAGCTCCAGCACAAGGGAATGGGCTAGCTGAAGGAAATAGTGCCAGGCTGTTTAATCGACGGTCTCTGTTGGTTCTGCTGAGGTTTACAGCTAACCTAGTGTACTCTGCTGGGCATTTGGTGACAACAGGTCAGAGGAAGGCTGAATGTTGTAAAGATTAGGGCTAACTATTCCATCTGAAAAGATTAGCAAGAATCATCTAGTGAAACTGGCTCATAAATTTTCCTTAGTGATTCAAATACAGAGTTTGCTTGGGTTAAAACTGTGAGCTCTTTCCCCACTAACAGTCCCTGGGTACGTATCAGCTGTTGGTACTGAGACCACAGTGAGGTGAGTGCTCTTGACTGGGGTGTCCTTGCTGCAGTCCTTGCCCTCATTACATCGCTCTGTGTCTCCCCTGCTCCTTAGGTCGCATGGGTTCTATTATTTCTATAACGCAGCTTAACTAAGCTCGGCTGCCTTTGCTCTGCTTCTTGTTGTAGGCAGCGCTCAAGTTTGCAATGGACTCCTGAGGGGTGACTGCAGGCATCACTGCAAGAGTGACAAAATACTGGCAGCTGGTCATTTTCAGCCTCCCAGTAAGAATTACTCCAATTAATCAATCAATCAATCAATCAATCAATCAATCAATCCAATTCCTATCAGTCAGCCCCAGGTACTAACCTATAAAATGCACCGATACCTCCCCACTAATCAGCCATCTTTCCATTTAATGGCAGTCAAAAGGAGTTCACAGGCTCCTTAGCTGAGACTCAGGTTGTGTAATGCCCACCCCATGGTAAAGGAGAGCAAGAGCAGTGTTGAGACAGGCTCTGCCAGTTGAACTCAGGCTCCCTTGATTAGGATTTCTTAAAAGGGAATCATTAGGGATGGGAAGGGATCTTGAAGGATTCTCTGATTCCCTCCCTGCTCCAGCGGGATCATCCGGACCGAGCTGCCCAGACTGAAAGTACCTTGCAGGCTTTGGCTGTAGAGGAGAGGCAGCAGCGAAGATTCAGTTTGCTGGCTGCAACAGGAGGCAGAGCTGAGCTCCCGTGAAAAGCAGGCGGAAGAAGTAAGCTCCATCTCCTTTTTTATGCTGACTACATATCTTTCTTAAGCTGATTATCCTTGATGGGAAGGGGCCTTAAATTAAAGGTAAATGATCTGTTTATGTTCATAGAGAATATGAATGGGTAATCGCTTCAGATGAGAACAAGAATGCTGCTCCTACTAAACCCTTTTATGCAATCCTTGCTTGAATCTCCCTCTGAAATCGTGGGTTTAGCTGTCTATTCCAGGACTTGTGCTGTGCCATTAACTAAAATAATTGCCTGTATCCAGGCAGGTGCTGAAAGGGTTGGCACTGGCTCAGTTCTTAAAAGTTTATTCACAATCTATAAGGAGATTTCTTTTTTCTAATGCATTTATAGGCATTGGTCTAGTTCATACTCATGTAAATAGCATGTTAATTGAGTTTCCAGGTTCTGTAATTGCATACAGAAATATGCTGATCCTGGAAAAAGTCAAGGAAGTGATGTGTGAAAGGAAATAGATGGGGGGACATGCACGAATATACGAGTCCTTATCCAGAGAACCAAACGGGATGTGGTAGGGCTTGGATGCATCACAATGGGATTGAAATGACTTTGGGTCAGCCCCTGGACTTTGTCCTCTCAATGAGGTTCTTTCATGGTACCTGTGTGTGTGGAGGGGGCAGATGCTGTGTCTATGTAATATAAAATCATCATGTTTACTCCTGCTCTTATTTTCTTATGATATTGCAGGTTGTGTTTAGCAGGTCTCTGGGGCTGGAAGGAAGTTTTGATGCCCTGTGAACCCCAGGTTCCTGGGGTTTTGTGTTCTTGCAGTGTGGATTCCCTTGGAGAGCGTGCAAGGAAATGGTGCCTGGAACTGGAGGTAAATGGAGAAGAGGAGGCTGAGGGGGGACCTCATTCATGTTAAAATCTGTGAGGGGTGGGTGTCAGGAGGATGGAGCCAGGCTCTGCTCAAGTCATCTGGGGATAGGACAAGGGGCAACAGCTGGAACAGAGGAGGTTCCCTATCAATATCAGCAGGAGCTTCTTCCCAGGGAGGGTCCCGGAGCACTAGACCAGGCTGCCCAGGGGGGTTGTGGAGTCTCCTTCTCTGCAGACGTTCCAGACCCGCCTGGCTGTGTTCCTGTGTGACTCAGTCTGGGTGATCTTGCTGCAGCAGGAGGATCGGGCCAGATGATCTTTCCAGGTCCCTTCCAATCCCTAAGGATTCTATTTGAGCACCACCCTGTACGTCTATCAAGTGGGGTGGGGTAAGGGAGCGGGGAGGTGGCACCAGAGTTATCTGTCATTTGTATGTAGAAATTACCAAAGCNGGGGGGTTGTGGAGTCTCCTTCTCTGGAGATGTTCCAGACCCGCCTGGCTGTGTTCCTGTGTGACTCAGTCTGGGTGATCTTGCTGCAGCAGGAGGATCGGGCCAGATGATCTTTCCAGGTCCCTTCCAATCCCTAAGGATTCTATTTGAGCACCACCCTGTACGTCTATCAAGTGGGGTGGGGTAAGGGAGCGGGGAGGTGGCACCAGAGTTATCTGTCATTTGTATGTAGAAATTACCAAAGCAAGGAGTGTTTCACGGCAGATTATATTATTTACCTAATGCAGAAAGGCTCAGAAGGAGGCTGTTATTCTGGCAGCCTTCAAATTAGTCCTTGAGCGCCGATATCGAGGATGGCACTGGGATTTTTGAGGGGTTCTTGTGTTTAAATGGCACAACCAGTTTTGCTCCCCACGCCTTGTGCTGGTTAGGATACTGAATGCAGCTCCAGACACCACCACTGAATCAAAGAGATAAAGGGAAGAGATTTGGAAGAGCAATAACAAATACAAATCAAAATCTACTATTAAAATCCAGTTGAGGATAGGGCGATCTCCATTTTTACCAGCAACCGTTCCAACAGAACAGCTGAACCCAGTCTTCCCAGTGAAAATATTTGGCTATTGGTATGTATGGATTTCACTCAGAAAAATCCCACATGTCAACAGATCACAGCAAAGCCCTATTAGTATTGATGTGAAATCAAATGGTCATGCTCGGATCAATAGCTTATTACAGTATTATGATGGTTTGGGAATATGGAATGCAAATCAGTCGAGGTTGCAATAGCCTTTTCATCTTCTATTTTAAATAATGTATATTCTGCCTTTTGCACATCATTGCCTCGTGTGCAGCACAGCCCCACGGTGCACCTACAGAGGCACAGGCAGGACTCTGGTAGCTGGTGCCTCAAGAGTTGTGCCACTGGGCAGCTGTGAGTTTTCTATAAGACTGAGAAAATAGTAGAGAGAATGAGGAGGACAAGAGGAATTTTCCTGAAGAAAGCCTTGTTGACTCTTGAATGAAGGCCTTTGTGTTTGACCCCACAAGAAATTTTGGCAAGATTAAGCAATTCTTGAGCTGAGCAACACTTTTTATTCCTCTTCATTTCAGATAATAAACATCATCTGTGTCGCACTGAGGTATGAAACTTCTCTCTCTCAGGATTACTCCTCTATTTATGCCAACCCAAACCCCAGTTTAATCATAAAGACATAGTCTTTTCAATTCCTGATTAGTTGCTATTTCAATGTTTCCTCCTTAATTGTTACTCTAATTTAAGCTTGCTACTGAATACAGAATTATAGGGTGATAGCTAAAAAGCACTTGACTTTTAAAAGTTGTTTGGTTTAACAATAGCAGAATATTTAGCCATCAAGAAATCAATTCGTGCTGGAGTGTGATGATACCTGTGTGTTTCCCTTCAGTGGCTGTGCTGAATCCTTGCCCTAGAGATTTTTATGGTGGGTGCAAGTTTGCTGTGTGTTGCTTTCACACAGTGAGCCCAGTGGTTGATACAATTCATTTCCTCCATGGCATGCAAGAGAGTAAATTCACTCTGGGGTAAAGACAAGAGAAACGTAGACAGGAGAGAGCTGTTTGCTCAGACATCTGCTGGAAAACACAGACTAAAACAAGGAGGCAGCAGAGGATGGAGCGAAGATGCAATTGCTACAATGGGTGGAAGACACTAATGCCTGAGGAGATCACCTCACATCCAAAATTGATCTAAGGAGGGCAAATCCATGGAAAAACAACTTGTCTCTCATGTGGGAGCTTAAATTCCAAACAGTCTGTGCTCTCTGTAGATGCTGAAGAAGCAGGGCTATTTACTACAGACAGGGGATCTCGTGCTGAAGTTCAGAGTGGTTGTGTCCGTGCTTCTCGTGGTATGAGCCCTCCACTGGTTTCTCCTTTCCACTATAGAGAGAGCTATAATTTGAGGTACACTTGTGACCTCTGTCTCCGTGGTGTGTGTAAGGCGTACTGCTGCACTGATGGATCCCATCCAGAGATGGGCTGTCAGGGAACAATCAGAGCCTCACACCACAAGCTTAGTCCAAACCCAGCATCCTGAGGTACCAGCAGGAAAAGCTCTGCTGGCCTCCTGACTACTGTACTGATCACAAACAGGCTTTTTCTTTCTTCTCCATCCTATTTAACTCTGTGTCCTGGGCACAACTGAGCATCATCGGGGTTGGAAGCGTATAGCTGCATGTAAAAGGGTCTTTCATGTCTTCTGCAAAACTTATTCCAGAAGAATAAATTGCACTGCATTGTGTTTACATCTTATCAGCTGCTTCGGTCTTGATGTTCTCATGATGGAACCTTTATCATGCAAATAACTACACGGAAGGGCCACGGAAAATCGATAGCTAGGTATTTTAACATCCCATTTGAAATGAACCTTTGCTCAGGAGCCACTTCTTAAAGCTGGATTAAAAGGACTTGCTTTCTTTGCATTCAAGTCAAAGGACTTGGTTAGTCGTTGAAGGGTTAACCAGATGGAAAAGGGTGGGTTTGCCAAAACTGGGACCCTTTTTGCAGCCTTAAAATGAACCTCTATTCAAACTATTTTATCCTCTGGTTACTAGGCAGAGATCTGGGCTGAAGTGCACACGTCTTGTTCCAAAGACACGTAGAGTTGAGTGTGTCTTCTGCTAACAAAGAAATAGGTACTGTGGGACCCTGACCAAATCCTAGTGTTCACCAAACCTGTGCTTCTCTGAGCAGAGTAGCAGATATCTTCAGGATCCACTGAGCCAGGCACTGTTAGAGAAGGGCTGTGACTTCTTGGATGCATCCAGGCACTCTTGGGTAGGAAAGCACACAATATTGTTTTCATTTCATTCATGTTGCTTCAAGAATGACACAACTGTTTGCTTCCATGCTCTCCTAGGTAATAAGCTCTTTGCAGGTGCCTGGACTTATAGGCATGAGGCAGAAAACCTTCTGAAATCTGGAAGCTGTGCTCTCAAACACAGGTTCTGCCCGGTTTCAAGGAGGAGGCAGGCTTAGTTTTGAGATGGATCAACACAGAGCTGTAGCTACGCTTGTCTGGTCAAAGTGGAACCACATTGGTCTGGCTATTTATGACCTAAAACGGGCAATCTGTGCCCCCAAGGGACAGCACACTGGTTTCTCAGTGTTGCACATCATGCATGTAGACGTTCGATGAAACAGGGTTCTTTCCTCTGCTGAGATGATTTCCCTATCTCTTCCATTGCTCTAAGTCGAACAGATGTAGTGAATCCTCAAGGGTGATCATACAGACCAGATTTCACCATCGCTGATAGCTGCTGGGAAGCTGTGACTCAATACTGCAATGCCTATTTCCATGACATCACTGTTCCTCCTGTAAGTTACCACAGTGACCATGAATCCCTGTAACGCAGGCATGAAGACTAAATAGCTGGGGTTACTATCTGCAGCCTCAATGGTTGGAGCTGGGCATCATTGATAATCCTGCCTTAACTTAATTTAATCCTGCCTAAATGACTTCGTTTTGTGACCCACGCTATCCCCCTTGTCTTGGCTAATTGTTTTGACTTGCTGTTGTGGTGAGAAGAGTCAGTGCCTGGAAAGGAAGGTGACGTTGAACTTGCAAATGGAAGTGAATTAGTCCTTGGTCATTTATAGCAGAATATAAATGCAGCAGAGCATCCAGCATCTTCCTGTTATTGGAAGCATTTACAACATCATCGCCGTACTCCCTGATCTTATTTCAAGGGAGATTGTCCAGCAGTTGCATGAAATAATCTAATAGCTGAGGCAGAAGAGGAGGCTATTATTATGTATGTTAGAGACGCACACGGCCGTGGGTAGTTTTAAACCATAACATCCTAACCGAGCTGCAAAGCCACGAGAACACAAAACCTAGAGCAGGTCCTGAGAGCTATTTGCCACCCAACAATGCAAACAATGACTTCTGTATAACCAAGTAAGTCATTCTATCTAACAGGGAAGAGAAAATCGTGTTATGAGTCAAAGAATTCACAGACCCCCCCCCAAACATCTGTCCTTAAATAATTTTCATGCTTTTAAATTGCGTTGCTCTGGGGTTTAGGTGAATAAATATGCTTGACTTCATTTTCTCTTTCCTTTTACTAGAGTCGTTTAGGTTTAGAAGGAGGTATATCAATATTACGTTGGTTTTTAACATCAGGGTACTTATATAAGAGAGAAATTTATGAGTAGGTGGTGTGAGGTCTCTTTCCACTTGCAATTCTTCTTCCTTCTTGTTGCTCCCATTATCCCCACCATCTCTGCATCTGCAAGGCTGCAGTACTTTAAAGATATGTTTGCCAGTGGCTTCCTCAATTCCTTTTTAACTCCCATGTTTCATTCAACCACTCTTACAATTTACATTAGCCAACACTCCATCAATAAAACCATCAAAATGATGTACTACATCGTAGACAAAAGTTATTGTGTCAAGCTGACACTAATCAGTTAACTCCAGTAAACCTTCAGATAAACAAAAGCTTGTTGGCTAGTCCTGATGTGTGTGATTAGCCCCCTGTATGTCCTATAGCTATGCACAACTATAGAGATGTATCTGGCAGACACTTGGCCTCAGGGCTCTATATGTAAACCAGGACAGGATCTATAGTTAATGATGTTGACCCTGACTCCCTCAATAGAGATTGGATTCAGTCCTCATAATATACCAACAGCTGATATGTATACTGTGCTAATAATATTATCAATTACTTACGCTGCTGTGATTCCTGCCGTTCAGAGCCTAAGAAGTTTCTTTCACACTGCTTTTTCCTGCATGCCTGCTAATCATGTGCTAGCTGGAGGTTTCTCTTCCTGAAGCCCGTCTGCAGCTGAGGTAGTGGGGAGAACCTGAAGTGAGGATGCCCCCTGTGCTACGTTTTGAGCAGCAGGGTTGCTTTTCATTTCATTTTTCGTATTTCCTCTATTCCAGAGAAGATGGAATTATTATGACTGATCTCTAGCTTCAGTGACTTTAGACTGGAAGGTCTGCACAAGCAGCTAGTCATCTGAGGGGTCTCTAGGCGTACGTGTTCAGCTGAGGAAGCCTCAAAGGCTTGGCATCTTCTGAAAGCCAGACCTACCTGTGTGCCATCGCTCTCAATGGGGGCAGTGAGCTGAAGCCAGTAGATGCTTCCAATCACCCTAATGAAAACGCTAGTCCTTCTGACCATCCTCATCCCTGCAGAGCCCTTACGCCTTGTCTAGCATGTCAAATGAGTGGGGAAGGTCTGTGTGTAGTGAAGATCAGAGCTTCTGCCCATATTTAAGCCTGGGCAAACCCTGACTCTGCTATAAACAGGGCAGTGCTCCTCTTAAGACACCTTTTGCAGTACTAATAGCATTATTTTATTACCTTATTTTTGTGGTAGAGCAAGCAAGAGAGGTACTGTACTCTCTACTGTGCATTTTGCATGCTGTATGTGTGCATAGAGAATGCAGTACTAATAGCATTATGAATCTCGTGGGCTGGGCACAGAGAAACCTCATGGGCTGTGCCTTCTCTGAGACAGGGATCTACCCTTCTCCACGCTTGCAGATCACCTAGTACATAAAACACGCTTTCACAGAAAGCAGCAAACAACAGCACGAAGGAAGACTCTCTGCTCTGGCACATCCCTCTCTGCGTGCACACACAGAAGCCAGTCCTCTGGCTTCCAATCCCTATGATGCATCCAGCTCAGCACGGGGTGGGAGCTGTGAGCGGCACAGCCAGACAGCGAGGCTGAGCTGTGCCTTCCGTGCACGGAGCAGCCCCGGTTGAAACGATGACAGGGAGCACTGTTAAAAATTAAATTCAGCCTTATTTTTTGAGCAGTTCTTGCGAGTCACATTCGCGAATAGTAGCGAGAGATTTAATGATCGCATATTTTTTATCTTATTTTCCTTCGGTCGATGCCAATTTTTTTCTGTTACTGTCGACTTAGAGCTCAAAGTAATTTAGTAATTGATTCTAAGCACGGCAGCTCGCCAATGGCAGCTCTCCATTCAGGGGAATATCTTTGCTAATTTTATCCATCAGAATGAGGTTACCATGCTAATCTCTCCCAGCCCCTGGTACCTTGGTCAGTTGGGACACGCTGATGCAAATTACGGTATTAAACGCAAAGCCTTCACCCGAGACAGGAGGAAAAATGAAAGCAGGGGAGGTGAGCGAATCAGAAGCGCTTGCGAGGGTTTCTAAGGCTGAGTTGGCATTGTCTGCCTGTGTCCTCTTCATCACCCCTGAGCTCTCATGCATCCGGCACTCCTGGTTTTGAAGGGCTCAGTGCTCGCTTGCTTGTTTATACCCGGGTTTTAATGCTCAGAAAGATTTACAGTCTGTAAGGAGTAGCAGCAGTGGATGCTGTAAGAGAAGCTGGGGTGTTTTGCTCTGTGGCAGTCTTTTGCAGACTGTGCCTGCTCGTAAGGTCCATCAGCATTTCAAATCACTTTCCTCTTAGATTAGGAAGGATGTGGCTGCTCAGAGTGATGGTGCTGTGTTCCCCTTTATCCGAGTGATGGGTGCTTCTGAGAGGACCCCTCTGATCTTGGCCAGTTAGGAGGAAAGAAACCTTTGCTTAAGGTTTTCCTGATAGTGAGCCCTGTTTTGGATTATGTCCATCAGCCTGGTAACTCCATCTTGTGAAGGATGGAGATCTCTGGCACGAGTCCTGCAAAGCACTAAAGCAAAGCTGGACCTGCAGAGGCTGCGTGGAGCTCCGGCTCTAACATCCTCCACTCGGCATAATGGGATCTGCTGATAACTGGACCTTGTCGAGCTTTGCCTGATTTCAGATCCTCTTTCAATCAATAAGAAGCCTTTTCTAAAATCAGGTTTGGGCTGTTTGTCATGTAGATCAGTTCAAAGTGCAGGCTGTTTGGCAGATGCTGCTGAAAAACTAATGTAGAATGACCAGCATCTATTTGCACAGCTCCTTTCACTCCTCTTTGCTGTTCTTGTTTTCCTTCAGGAAAAAACAACAACAACAACCCAGGATGTTTCTTCAAGGCACAGCTCACACAGACCAGAAGCTACAAGAATCATAGAATTATAGAATCATTAAGGATTGGAGGGGACCTCAAAAGATCATCCAGTCCAATCCCCCTGCCACAGCAGGATCACCCAGACCCAGTGGCACAGGAACACAGCCAGGCGGGGCTGGAACATCTGCAGAGAAGGAGACCCCAGAACCCCCCTGGGCAGCCTGGTCCAGTGCTCTGGGACCCTCCCGGGGAAGAAGGTCCTGCTGATATCTCATTTGTTCATCTGCAGCTTCTAAACTTCACTAAAGGTAATGAAAAAGCCTCCTTTCAGAACTTGCCTAACACAACACCTCAGTACGAGGACCACTCTGAAAGCCATGAGTTTAATCTCATTAACATTCTTTATTATAAAATCACATGATGATGTTGTGCACGTTTGCTTGTTCTCTGCAACTTCTTCTATTGAATTCTATTTCCTTTTTCCTTTGTTTAATTTATCTGTCTGTCCCTTTCATAATTTCCTATAAAAAAGGTGGAGTTCTGCTTTTACAGGGTCAAAAGGCAAGAGGGATACAGGTTGTATGCTTACACCTATAGCATGCATTAATAGGCTATGCATCTAGTTCAAATAGATGTACTGGTATGTTTTCTGCTCTCACATTTGAACAGCAAAAGGAAAGAGGCCTCTAAGTACTCAATCCACACCGTGACTGCCTCCACAGGAGTTACCCTCCCAAGAGGAGTCACCTCAAAGCTTAAATTCTCAAGGGCAAATCAGGAGCAGCACGTGTGGGCAGTGGATGTCACCGTCTCCTTTTATCAAGCCAATATTTTTGATAGACATATATATTGTGTTGGCAGTTTAGAGAGTTCACCCAACACCCCAGTCCCTGAGAAAAGCTCAAACTGGAAATGCACTTAGACTGGTTCTTTCCGGCACTGCAGAGTCAGAGGTCGGTGGGGCTGTGACAGCCACCCCAAGGGCCAGATGCTGCTCCTTGCACCTTCCCTGCGCTGCTGGAGCAGCATCCTGAGCATCACCATGGCAATGTCAGCAGGAAGATGAGTCAGAAGCTCTGCTTGCAGCTGAAACCTTTCTCTACTTCATGAGCCCTGTGGAGAGAGCATCGTTTGTAGGCACTGTCTAACATCTGACTTAATTCTTATTACCTTATTATTTATGGGTGATCATTACCTCTCTGCATTTTTTGTGCTAAAGATATTCTCACCTAGAAAATGCAGTGCTGTTTGAAGTATTTCCTAGGTATTTCTGAGCTGAATACTGCAGGAGAGGAAAATACAGCACAGCCTGCAAACAGCCAGAGCACTCCCTCTCACTTCGTGCTGTCTCCTCAGCTATCTGATGCTGCACAACTGCAATAAATACCTGCTTGTTCAGCTAATTAAAGTCCTTTCTGTGCTTTTAAACCAGCGACACAGCACTCCTCTCCTACTCCAGGAAGCTGTGAACACTAGAATAGAAAACCATCTGGGCTGAAACCCTAGTCATTTACTGTCAGAGCAAGGGAGAGGTCCAAGGCTACCACGCAGCAAACAGGCTTGGCTCTTTCCTAAGTAGAGAAGACCTAAGCTGCTCTTTAGTAAAGCAGGAGTCCTGGTTACTTGCATGGCCGTGCCTGCTGCTGTGTGTCTGGCACCTTCTTTCTGAGTAGCTCTGAGGGAAAGTGAGTTTTAGGTGAGTGTGCCCTGGCACTGTTTGGCCTATCATCATCATCATCACCAGGAACACAGCCTGAGAGTCCTCCTGTAGTTTCCTCACCTCCCTGTTTCAACTGAAGTCAGTTGCTTCCTAGGAAATGTGCTGGCCACGTGTTCATGAAAGCATTCTCTCCTGTCAAGGGCTCTGATTTCCTCTGATAACTGCCTCTTAAAGCAAACACAGTTCAAACACATCCCAAATCTTCCTGTAGCCAGTCTGGGCTTCGCTCTTCATCCCAACCCCTTTAATGGGCCACCTGCATTCATATTTAGAGAAGTTTCTTGTTCAACACTTGTTTGCTTGTGATGCCACAGTATTAAATCTCAGGATTATTGAAGCTGGAGAAGACCTGTGAGATGGAGCCCAGCTGTGACCTAACATCATCACATCAGCTGGACCATGGCACTAAGGACCCCATCTAATCTTTTAGATCCAGGGATGGGGACTCCCCCACTGCCCTGGGCAGTCCATTCCAGGCTCCGATCACTCTTTCTATGAGTAAGGGCTTCCTAACATCCAACCTAACCCTCTGCCTGCCTAGCCTCAGGCTCTGCCCTCTCATCCTGTCACTAGTTGCCTGGGCAAAGAGCCCGACCCCCACTTGTCCACAACTTCCCTTCAGGTAGTTGGAGAGAGGAATAAGGTCCTCCCTGAGTCTCCTTCAGGCTAAACAACCCCAGCTCTCTCAGCCTCTCCTCATCAGACTTTCCCTCCAGTCCCTTCACCAGTCTCTCTGCTCCCCTCTGGACTTGCTCCAGCACCTCAAAGACCTTGGAGGTCTCTTCCAACCTTGATTCTCTGACTCTATGTGTCTTAATCCAACTTTTAGCCACAGAGGCCAAGTGATAACCAGAAATAAAAGCTCACAGTAACAGCCCCTGGTATTCCCTCCAGCACTGGGGAAGGGACGTGTGTCCACGGAAAGAGGACCATCGACTCTCTAGATTTCAAGAGCGTAGCTGCACTTGATGCTTACCTTGAAACTCTGCGAGCGCTCCCCGCTAACCCCATTATGAAATCCAAGAGACCTAATGCAATTGTCTCTAGGAAGATTTAGTTGTTAAAAGGAAAACTACTTTCACATAAATAATTCACTCCACCAAAAAAATAATCCTCTGTGCTCTCATCCTCTCATCGGAGGGGATCGAAGGGAGTTATTTTTAAGCTGCTTGGAATTGTACTGCTCTCGTGTTATCGTCGATAAACAGCACAGCACTTCACTAAATGCTCCTGAGTTTTCAAGGAGAAGAGGAATTATATATAACTTATATATAATTTATATATAATTTATATTTTTAATT
>VZRI01009266.1:0-61208 GCA_013397515.1 Upupa epops | reverse complement strand
TATATATAATTTATATTTTTAATTTATTATAAATGTATAATATATTAATTTATTATGAATTCATAAATCACCACTCCTTTAATCACCTGAACACAGGGCTTGGTTCCTGTATGGGTTCAGGTCCAGCATCTGATTTGCCATTGAAGCTCTGCTATTGACCCCAGTGGGAACGAAGAGCTCTTCAATCCTTTACTGGGGTGGATCTGTCTCAAGACTGATAAAACCAAAAAGCAGGATTCAAGCTCAATAAACCTCATTCAGAATGAGAAGAGATGTTGGAAAGGCTTTGATTTCTTGATTTGACTACAATTGAAAGAAATGATAGCAATTCCTGAGGGCTGGATCTCATTTATATGTGAAGGGAGGGTGTCAGGAGGATGGAGCCAGGCTCTTCTCAAGGGCATCTGGTGACAGGACAAGGGGCACTGGGTGCCAGCTGGAACAGAGGAGGTTCCCTATCAATATCAGCAGGACCTTCTTCCCAGGGAGGGTCCCAGAGCACTGGACCAGGCTGCCCAGGGGGTTGTGGAGTCTCCTTCTCTGGAGACGTTCCACATGGATATGTTCCTGTGCGACTTGGTCTGGGTGATCCTGCTGTGATAGGGGGATTGAACTGGATGATCTTTCGGGGTCCCTTCCAATCCCTAAGGATTCTCTGATTCTGGATAGACAGCTGGCCTTCCTGAACACGGATAAGCCTTCTCTCTTGTTTATGGTGCCAGTGAACTGTCTGGGTTTCCCAAACCTGCTGTTTTTCATTAGAAAATACATAGAGTGGAGCATTCGTGGCTGTGTATTGGGATGGGAAAGTCTCTCTTCGATGACAACTGTTTGCTTTATTGGCAAACACTCCCAGAAACCTGCAGCCACTCTGCAAGACCAGTGTGATTTTTATTTCCTAGGTGTTTCGTTCCAAGGATTCAGCAATAAGTGCTTGTCCTAGCATAAATGTTTTGGGGAGATTCATGCATATTCAGTAAAGGGACATTAGATATGAGTTTGGCTAGAGACTGCAGGATGATAGATCGATCATCTAAGCAGCATTCTTATCTCTTATTTATACTCTAGCCTACCCTTCATGTGAGTCTTCCTGTTGTCCTTTGTTTAGCTGTGTTCTCTCTGAGCACGGTTAAACCATCACGGGATATCTTGGAGCTGGTGTAACTTAAATACCGACAGACTAATTCCATTTCAGTTAAAGTCCCAGAGAGGCATCAAAGAAATCGTCGTCTCTTGTGTTACCTGAATGACACCACTTCGAAGGAAGTCACCTTCTAGAAGAAAACATAGAATCACAGAACTGTTTAGATTGGAAGAGACCTCAGAGAGCATCTAGTTCCAATCCCCTGCCTTGGGCACGGACACCTCTCACCAGACCAGGTTGATCCAGATTCTAAAAACATAGAATCATAGAATCTTTAGGGATTGAAAGGGACCTCGAAAGATCATCCAGTCCAATCCCCCTGCCACAGCAGGATCACCCAGACCAAGTCACACAGGAACACAGCCAGGTGGGTCTGGAATGTCTGCAGAGAAGGAGACTCCACAACCCCCCTGGGCAGCCTGGTCCAGTGCTCCGGGACCCTCCCTGGGAAGAAGGTCCTGCTGAGATTCAGATGGAACCTCCTCTGTTCCAGCTGGCACCCAGTGCCCCTTGTCCTATCCCCAGATGCCCTTGAGCAGAGCCTGGCTCCATCCTCCTGACACCCACCCCTCACAGATTTAGAGACAGGACCCCTTTTTTCTTCTGCCTCTCCTGAACTATCAAGCCACCCAGCTCCAATCCACCTTTGCAAACTGGGAGCACAGCGATTCATTAGCACTAAAGCGTTCTGTTAGGGACTGTCATTTTGCCCTCCTTTGCCACCTGTCAGGATGAAGCCTGGGGGGAAACTGCAACTCTTCTTCAGAGACGCCAGCTGCATGGGCACATGTTCTTTTGCCGCTTAGGCTTTGTCCTCTGGCTTTGTGCTGCCTTTCCTTTCTTTACAAATATCACACATGCACGCTGGCCTGAATGTTCATCCAGGTCTTTTAATGTTATTTTATTAATTATTATTATTAGTTTCTTTTATTAGCATTTTTATGTTACTTCTGTGCACTCCAGTGCCTCGAGTCAGGCTTTTCTGTGGCTACACAGTCAAGCTAGTTTTGCTTGACTGTAAATGATTCATCCTTTCTTTAACACTAGGGGATTGGACTGGAAGATCTTCCCAGGTCCCTTCCGATCCCTAATGATTCTATAATTCTATGTCTATAAATCTGTGAGGGGTGGGTGTCAGGAGGATGGAGCCAGGCTCTTCTCAAGGTCATCTGGGGATAGGACAAGGGGCACTGGGTGCCAGCTGGAACAGAGGAGGTTCCCTCTCAATCTCAGCAAGAACTTCTTCCCAGGGAGGGTCCCGGAGCACTGGACCAGGCTGCCCCGGGGGGCTGTGGAGTCTCCTTCTCTGGAGACGTTCCAGCCCTTCCTGGCTGTGTTCCTGTGCCACTGGGTCTGGGTGATGCTGCTGTGGCAGGGGGACTGGACTGGAGGATCTTCTAATCCCTGATGATTCCAAGATTCTATGTTCACTCATAAGCTCCTCATCTGTTGACACCGGCACGGTACCATTACTGACAGATAAACGAAGCAAAATCACAACACTGAGACAGAACCAGTCCCGTGAGCGGTGTCTGTGGTTGAAGGCAGTGTCTCTTATTGTCAGGCTGTGTCACGGCTTGGATCTTCAAGCTGTTAAAAACCAACCTGTTAATTTCCATGCTCAATCTAATAAATGCAGCGGAGTCGGTGTGGAACAGTCTCACTCACAGCTGGGTATTTCGTGCTTCTGCAATTAGCATAGCACACGCAATTACAACTGTCCATACTCTTCTGCTGAGCCCACCTAACAGCTTCCTTGCTCTGACAGAGCAACATCCTGCTCCAGCTTCTCCCAGCTCACCTCCTTGGACTGGATGCTCTTTCCAGGTCATGTCCAATCCGTAATGTTCTGACTTGGTCTGGGTGATCCTGCTGTGGCAGGGGGAATGGACTGGATGATCTATTGAGGTCCCTTCCCATCCCTAAGGATTCTTCCTCTGCACTGTGCCCTAGCACAAGCCTTTCCCTTGCCTTCTAATGCCACGCTGATGTGCTGAGCCAGTTCAGCTCCCGACCTCAGCACAGAGCTTTCTGCTTCCTGTGGTAGTTACTTTTCTGTCAGTGCCATGAGCTGAACTCTGAGGGCTCTTGGATGCTATGAATGTCACAAGTGGCACAAGGGGAAGGGCAGCCTGTAGCCAGCACTGGGTCCAACTGCAGTAAGGACGGATGTGTGGCTCTGTTTTGGGTTAAAAAGACACCAGACTAGGTAAAACTGTGATATTTCTTCTCTTGACAGGTAACCCTGCTGTGCTCCTGGGAGAAAGCAGAGCAGCTCTGTAGCTTGTTGTGCCTGATCTGCATCTCAGGGCTGGCACACTGCCGTCTGAGAAGGCACCAGGTCTGTCTGAAGCCTTGTGCTGGAGCTGGGCAAGGTGGTTGTGTTGAAGTGGACTGTGGGTGTGAATTCAAGCTGAAGTCAGTGGGGATGGGGATGTGGGCTGCTCTATTTGCCTATTTTCATGCAAAGTGTGGAAACACAATTAGTTTTAATCCCATTACCGACCAGACTTGGTTGAAATCAGCTGAGACACAGATGTAATCGCAGAGAGGACAAAGAAGGACTCGGGCAGACACAACAGCAGCATGACTGCAATGAGCTTCTTTTCCTTAGGAGGCACAGTGAGTTACTCTTCCACAAGCACAGGTACTTGCTGGGTGGGGAATGGATGGAGAGTGGTCCCGAGGAGAATGACCAAGGGTGTTTGTAGATGAGAAGCTCAACATGATCCAGCAGCGTGTGAGGGCAGCCCAGAAGGCCAACCGTGTCCTGGGCTGGATCAAAAGAAGGGTCACCAGCAGGGGAAGAGAGGGGATTCTCCCCCTCTCTCTCTGCTCTTGTGAGATCCCACCTGGAGTCCCACCAGAGGAGACCACAGGGATGTTCAGAGGGCTTGAGCACCTCTCCTGTGAAGACTGAGGGAACTGAGTCTGCTCTGCCTGGAGAAAAGAAGGCTCTGGGGAGATCTTATAGCAGCCTCCCAGCATCTGAAGGGGGCTACAGGAAAGCTAGAGAGGGACTTCTTATGAAGGCAGCTAGTGATAGCACAAGAGGGATGGTTTTGAGTTAGAAGGGGGAAGATTTGGCCTAGATTCTGGTAAGGAATTCCCCACTCTGGGGGTGCTGAGACACTGGACCAGGTTGCCCAGGGAGGCTGTGGATTGCTCCTCCCTGGGAGTGAGTGTTCAAGGCCAGGTTGGATGGGGCTCTGGGCAACCTGATCTGGTGAGAGGTGTCCCTGCCCGTGGCAGGGGGTTGGAACTGGATGATCTCTTGGGTCTCTTCCAATCTGAGCCGTTCTATGATTCTAAGCTGCCTGCAGGGCTTATCACACGACGTCCATGAATCACCCTGTTAATCTGGGCTTGTCCACCTCTAATGCTCTGTCCATCACGTGAAATTTTCCATCCTCATTTGTTGGCAGCTGCAGGGCCCTCACTGTCTCCATTGCAGTAACTCATCCTGAATTGTCACCGCCGTTCTCGAGTCGACAGATGACACATCTCCTACACTAAACAGCAAAACAAGGGGATATCTACCTTCAGGATGATAACTAGGAGCAGGGAGAGCTTGCAGGGCTATTGCTGCCTCAGTGCACTCTCTCTTGTCTGGGAGAATTACTCTCTGTGGCTGAGAGGTAATTTAACTCTCAGACTCATTCACCTCTTGGCCTCTGTGTTGTTGCTCTGAATATAATGGCTGTGGGCAAGGGAGGGAAGGGGCTATGGTAAGAGCCTGTGGCCATTAGGAGCAAGGATGGAGTCCCCAAAGCACTTCACTGCTGGGGTGACTTCCAGAGTGACTTTTGACCACTGAATTAGAATTGGCAGGGGAAGTGGCAAAGGACACGGATCCCATTCCCAATCCTCTGAGCCATACAGACCCCCGAAGGGTATTTTGAAATGTCAAGTGAGGTTCTAGCGTCTGTGCAGTAGCAGGACGATGTCAAACACAAATAGAGGTGAAGTTTTCCACTTCAAGTCCCTGCTTCCCTCAGGCTGACTCCTGAATGGCTGGAAAAAATCATCAGCCTGGTTAAATGCTGGAGATGTAATTAAAGGGTGGTCTGACAGCTCCGGGTTCCTCTGACCCGTGCTCTAAGCTTCCTTATTGTTCTAGCCAGGAAGCTGATGCAAAGAGTTGCTCTAAGGGCTGCTCAGAAATTCAGCTCTGAATTTTTCACAGTGCCCAGTGTCTGCTGCTTTTATTTGAATTTGTTTAGCTGCCTCGGAGTTTTCAAGAAGCAGATGGATTCACAGTGATGTTGATGGCAGTGGGTAAGAGCTGGATGTTTCTCTGGAGCGTCTCATCTAATCACGCCGAGCCCTTCACAGATGAGGTGAGCAAACCCTGCAGGGTAGAGCAGCCCTCCCTGCAGATCCTTCTGCTACAGAGAGGGGTCACAAAGCTGCAGCATCCCAATGTGACATGCTTTGAGAGCCCAAAGAAGAGTGTAAAGTCTATGGACACCTCACAGGTAGTGTAGAAATGAGCTGGATTTGAACAGTAAACATTTACAGCGCTAAAAAACCCTGAAATAACCTGTTGGGGCACCCAGGTTTAGCAATTTTGACATCAACCTGTTTGGTCCTCAGTTTCCTTTTGGGGAATGAAAAGAAATCTATAATCTGGGGGGTTTTTTGTTTAGATGTGGCAAATTTTTTCAAGCAATGAGGTACCAGGCTGCCCAGGGGGGCTGTGGAGTCTCCTTCTCTGCAGACGTTCCAGATCCACCTGGCTGTGTTCCTGTGTGACTTGGTCTGGGTGATCCTGCTGTGGCAGGGGGGTTGGACTGGATGATCTTTCGAGATCCTTTCCAATCCCTAAGGATTCTATAAAAGCTGTATAAAAGCACCTTCCCAGAAACAAGTGTCTTCAGGTTAGATTTTGACCACTATGTGCTTGGAAATCAAGACATTAGGAAAGAGAACATTGGTAAAAGGCATTTAATATGCTCAAGGAACCAGGCAAGGATCCTGAGGATATAACCCTTCGTGAGTAAGTAATAACAAAAGCCATCCACATGTAGGCTTAAGATTTCATTTACAATTGCCCAGACAGCATCCTTCCAAAATCGAGGCGTTAGGCTTCGTTACCTCAGCGGGATACTGTCATCTTCTGAATGGAGCAGAGCCGGTCTGAACCCTCTCTTTAACTGCTGCTTTCTCATAATTTATTTAAGAAAACATTGGAATTGCTTTAGATGTCTTGTGAAGGTAATTAAATAGAATTAGGGGTAATTAAGTGTCATAAAATACGATATAGACTTGTTGATGTCAAGGGGGATGTTGAGAAGCGATGACAATGACAGGTAAATTTGACATATATCCATATTTTTCCATAACTTTAGGTACTAGGTAACCACCTTTGAGTTTTGGGGGGGGGGAGTTTGAGCTTCCCTCTCCAGCAGGGTTGGTTTTTTTTCCATAGCTGGATTACATCAAACCCATTGTTCTTTTTTAAAGGAAGAATTACCTTCTAACCGTGTCTCGAGACGCCTCAAACACCGTTTCCTATTAACATTTTTAATGCTATAAATAATCACATCGGTTGCATTCACATGGATCATTAAGGCTGTATTTTCCCCTACATTAAAAGCTTGACTGTGTTTTACATCTTCCTTGCTTTGACTAGAGCAGCTCGGCTACAAGTTGCCGGATGGCAGCCTGTTGTCTACGTCTCGGCACATTGACCTTTGTTGTAAGATCTGCTATAGACATCACAAACTCTCACATCAATTTACTACAATTGGATGTGGCATCTTCCAGCTAATTTGATTTAGGAAGATATGCACCTGGCTCTGTTTTTCCCTATAGAATGTTGAGGGAGTTTGGAGTCCTCCCAGATGCCATCTATCTGAGTAGCCCATGTGTTTTTCAAGGTCTAAGTGGTTTATCTTCATTTTGTAAAATGTAAGCCATTAAAATAGGAGATTGGCTAAATTAGTGGATGTAGCAGGGTATCTGATTTTAGGTGGAAAATGGGGACCTGTGCGTGGATCTATGTGCAACCTATGCGTGTTCTTTATTGCGAGTGGGAAGTCAAATTAAATTAGAATTAAAAGATCAGAGAACTTTTCCTTTTGGCTCTACAGGACAACAATGGTTGTGGTTACTTGCCAGTACTTGGAGGAACAACCCAGGAACCTGGACATCAGGTTCAATATCCTCCAGGAATCCAGAAGCTTTCCTAATGCCAGCTGGGACCTAATCCTTTGCATGTGGATTCAAGGTAATGCTTGATGGAGGCACTGGGTGCTGGGTTTGTGCTTCAAAGTCAGTGGAGGGCAAGGAGCTTTGGAATGGATTTGGTGTCCTTTACTGGGGGTAAAACTAATGTCTACTTGAAGGAACCATGAGAAGCACAAAAATATGACTGTTAAAGCTTGAAGAATGGTTGGTAACAACTAGGAGAGTGACTGTGCTGCCATTCGGAGAGACCTGGACAGGCTGGAGAGCTGGGCAGAGAGAAATGGAGCGAAGGACAACAAGGGTCAGGGGAGAGGCTGGCATCTGGGCAAGAACAACCCCAGGGACCAGGAGAGGGTGGGGACTGACCTGTTGGAGAGCAGTGGAGGACAAAGGGACCTGGGGGTCCTAGTGGCCAGCAGGGTGACTCTGAGCCAGCAATGTGCTCTGGTGGCCAACAGCATCCTGGGGGGGATCAGAAAGGGACTGGTTAGCAGATCGAGAGAGGTTCTTCTCCCCCTCTACTCTGCACTGGTGAGACTGCATCTGGAGTCTTGTGTCCAGTTCTGGGCCCCTCAGTTCCAGAAGGACACAGAGCTGCTGGAGGGTGTCCAGCGTAGAACAATGAAGATGATGAAGGAAGGAGAGCAGCTCCCTGATGGGGAAAGGCTGAGGGAGCTGGGGCTCTTTTGCTGGGAGAAGAGGAGGCTGAGGGGGGACCTCATCAGTGTCTATAAATCGGTGAGGGGTGGGTGTCAGGAGGATGGAAGCAATAGCTTGCTTGGGACTTTGATTGCAGAAGATATAATTAGCTGAGCAGAGTAAAAAGCATCATAGAGGATTGGAAGTGTTTGACAAAGCTGAAGCTGGAGATCTGGGCTACTTTGAGTGACTTTAACAGCTCTTTCTGCTCTCCCTGTCTACAGACTCACACATCCAGACGGCATCTCCACACGGACCCTTTGTATTTCACAGTATTTCCAAGAACTCAACTACACAAACCCAACCAAGGAAAACTTTACCCCTCTTGAATCCACGTCAATTAACGCCTGGATAGCAAACAATGCTTGAATAATTCCTGGAAATATTCCTAGAGGTTGCAGTTTCAAATAATTTGGGAAGTCAAAACCCATAAAAACAAACAGTTTCCCTTAGGGAAAGCAGCTGGGTTAAGTCTAGGTCTCGCCTGCAGCCGTGGTTTCCTTACTCATGGGTCTATTCCTGGTCTCACTTGGGCCATGGTTCCTCCTTTCAAACCATTTGTGTGTGATTTCCATTTCCTGCAGTGACATCTAATGGCAGGAGAAGAAGAATCGATCTCTCCAGCCTCCTTTGCTGTCGAACAAAGGAGGGTTTCGCATGTTAAGCTGGTGGGGGGGAACGTGTGGATTCTTTCCTTTCTCCTCCAAGAGCAAACAGACTCTGCTGCGATCTGGAGAGCGTTCAGCTGCAGGAACAAAAGCATCGCAACCAAACCAGTGGCCCTTTAGAAAGCCAAAAAGCTAGCCTCACCAGCTGAAAAGTCCTGGACTTCCATTACCAGTAAGGAAAGGCAACCAGGGCTGATTACCACAGTGACTAATAGCTACGTGATACCCAATAGTTTCCTCGTGGCATATGGTGGGGACTGTACATCTGGAAGTCTCAGGCTCAAGGGGACTCACGTTTGCGCTGGGTATTTTAAATTCATCTGTGTTAAAAGCTGCCAGCAAGTGAGTTATTCAGGTCAGAGTAAAAGTTGGCAAGCTAGAAGCCAAAGATGTTCCGAATTTACTTGTGTATAACGAGCTTAGAAAGTACCTTTTTATGCAGCTAAGACCAGCTGGGTGAAAGTTAATCAGCCAAAGGCAATTATAGGAGGTGTAAGTCTTATTAATGAATTAGGAATTCTCAGGGTACTACTGGACTATTCCAGATGTGCTGCTGCATAATGAGAACAGCATAACCTTGATCAAGAAGCCAATCTGCTTGGTCTCCTCATCTCTTCTAATAATCTATATAATATTTACTGGAGGAGGCTCCCGAGGGACTAATAGAAGTAATAGGTGCTCACTCAAACGTAGACTTCATTTTCTAACAAATGCAGCTCAGGAAAAGCCTGGGATGGCCAAATTTCACTTCATCTTTACAAGAAAGGGATGGCAGCGTAAGCAGAGACGGCTCTTATTTGACATCCTGGATAGGACAGGTGGGGTTTCATCCTGCAGAAGCCAGAAGAAGACAGTTGGGTTTGTGTTGGACTGGTGACAGACTCTGTGGGATGTTTTTTACTGTGATACCAGGCAGCCAGCATCAGGGAGGAGGGTTTTCCAGGCTGCTTTCAAGTGAGCTAGGCTGGGAGAGAAGATCTGATTGCAAATCCTAGAAGAATATATGTGACTTGTGAAGGCAACGGGATGTGTGTCAGTTGTTTGCTTACACTGTGACAGCCCTGGTGGTGATGAGGGAGCTTGAGGTAAAGCTATTATCCTTGTCTCACTAAGCCACCTCTTCCTCTGGACAACAAAAACACCAGAATGAGAATCTCTACTCTGACCCTCTTACTCAAGATACCCACACAAAACATCCCAGTGCTATTTGCTTGGAGAAGAGGAGGCTGAGGGGGGACCTCATTTCTGTCTCTAGATCTGTGAGGGGTGGGTGTCAGGAGGATGGAGCCAGGCTCTTCTCAAGGGCATCTGGGGACAGGACAAGGGGCACTGGGTGCCAGCTGGAACAGAGGAGGTTCCATCTCAATCTCAGCAGGACCTTCTTCCCAGGGAGGGTCCTGGAGCACTGGACCAGGCTGCCCAGGGGGGTTGTGGAGTCTCCTTCTCTGCAGCCGTTCCAGCCCCGCCTGGCTGTGTTCCTGTGCCACTTGGTCTGGGTGATGCTGCTGTGGCAGGGGGATTGGACTGGAGGATCTTTTGAGATCCCTTCTGATCCCTAGTGATTCTGTGAACTGGGAGGTCAGGAAAGGCATGCTCCAGCGAGACACCATCATTACTCAGTCTGGACTCGATAATTTCCTGCGAGAAGCTGTTTCATCCAGAAGGGACCGTTTTCTGGTTCCCAAGCAGATTAGCTCAATGAGGGTTATTTTAAGTCTGCAACAGTGCTTCCAGACTTGAGGCAGTGCAACGCATTGTAAAACACATGAAAGCTTAAATGGCTGCTTATGTGTCCTCTCATGAGATGAAAACGCCACACACACAAGCGAGAGCACCGCATCCACTCTTCCTCCCCATGGGGACCACAGGAAGCATCAGGTTGGTCTCTGCTGGAAGAGATTCCAGGTTCATGTTCTCTCCTATTCCTCCCTCCTCCTTCCCTCCCATCAATGCAATCCTACCACAGCCAAGGGCAGGACTGGATTTGCCTCTGTGTTTGCCACCAAGATTAACTTTTAGCTCTGCTGCTGGCTGCAACACAGTAGGTGTTGAGGACAGAGGTCACAGCAGACCTTGACATGAGGGATGGCCCCATCTGTTGTAAGAGGCCATCCAGGAGGGAAAGCCAGGCTCATGAGAAGCTCATGAGGGGCCTTAACAGTCCTGAGTGGCTGCACCTGGGGCCCTTCTCAGTATAAAAGCAGTCCTGAGGGAGCTGCTAGCCTGTGGGTAGCTGCACCTTGCAGCCTCTTTGATGCTTGATGGTACCTGTGGCCATCTCCTGTGGTTGGAGCTCCCAGCAGCAGTGGGACAGGCTGAGCTGGACCAGAGTAAGGAGTGTGCTTCTGCATGTGAGGGGTGGGTGTCAGGAGGACGGAGCCAGGCTCTTCTCAAGGTCATCTGGGGATAGGACAAGGGGCACTGGGTGCCAGCTGGAACAGAGGAGGTTCCCTATCAATATCAGCAGGACCTTCTTCCTACCTTTAATTTTCTTCTGGTAATTGCATCCTTTCTATTAGGTTCTATAGCTGGCAAAACAGGGCCAGACCTCAAGGCAGGAGCTTGGAGCTGTGTCTGCCCCACCTTGCTGGTGTGTGAGTGCAGGGCAGCTTGTATTTCTGGGCACAGAAGAGTCCTGCACAAGGCAGGCTCCTCAGCCCTGCAGAGGTGTGAGAAATCGAGCTGGGAGGTGATGGTGATGCTTGTCCCCCATGTACTGCAGTTCCCTTGCCACCAGCTCTGGCTGGACGCTGATGCTTAGGGCTGGGAACTGGGTAGGAGGGATGGATGTGCAGACAGTGGGGCTGTGGCACTGTGCTCATCCTTGGTGTTCTGAGTCATTCAAGGGAGCTGGTGCCAAGTTGCTGCTCTGTTGAGACTGAAAAATTGAATCTTGCTTGTGCTTACGGGGAAGACTTGAGTCAGTGCTGGTGCTGCCTCTGCACTCATAAAATGAGTTGCCCAGATGCTGTGGCATTACTGCCCTTATTATCTGCATTAAATGAGCCTGATAGCTTTCAGACTCTGTAGCCTGATGATAGGGCAAGCAAGTGATGTGTCCTGCATCAGAGATTGACTTTAATCACCTAACAGTTGCCAATAATCACCTCATAGTTATTAAGATTAATATCAGATGCAGTTCTAACCCCCAGGAGGGTAGCAGGCTGAAGAAACCAGCAGATGCCCACCTGGGCAGATGGCACTACAGTTGCACATCAGCTACTGGGACTTAAACAGGCTCTGAAAGCTGAGTGCCTTCTGAAGGGTTCCATTCAATAACGGTTGCTCTAATCACAGATTCATCAGGGATGGGAACAGACCTTGAAAGATCATCCGGTACAATCCCTCTGCCACAGCAGGATCACCCAGACCAGGTCCAGGTGAGTTTCAAACGTCTCCAGAGAAGGAGACCCCACAAACCCCTCAGGCAGCCCCCTCCAGTGCCCCGTCACCCTCCCTGGGAAGAAGCTGTAGAGCAATCATGTGCTCTGTGAGCAGCCAAGGCCACCTGAAACACTGATGATGATGCATGTGGAAAAGCCAGGTGCTGCCCACCCCACTGAGTTTCCTTCCACCCAATAAAGAGGTTTTCTCACAAGCACTGCTACTGCAGGACAAACATAGTCTGTACACAGGGGGGATCTCCTGAACTGGGAAGCCTGAGATGCTTTATGGACCATGGTGAGTGCATTCATTGCTCGTATGGTGATGGCTCGTGCAAACCCTGATGGGTTTGGTTGGCACCCTCAGTCCTGGAGAGATTCCATATGGCGTGGGGGGTAAGGCATAGAGAACTTCAGGATCCTGGGTGCTGGAGGGGTTAACACTCCGTGCTGGGTGAAAAACACAGCTGTCACACTTGTGTTTCAGTGTTTATGCTAGGGAGAGCAGGGAGAGGAAGGTCGCTACCACAGAGCTGTGTTAAATGTGCTTATCTAGAAGGATTTGCTGCTGTGACAGAGAGGAAGGCAGATCCAGAACTGCAAACCCTGGATTTATGTCTGGAAAATCAGAGGTTCTTGGTGTGCAAAATTTAGCTGGCAACTTAATTAGTAAAGATCCTTTATTTTTTGTGAGGTGTGCTTATCTCTACTTCCAGTAAGGTAGCAGATGCTAAAGCAGGAGCCTTCCCATGCTACCTGGTCTGGTTTTGCTTCCAGGCACTGAGAAAACCCAGAAGTCTGGATGTTAAATTAAAAAAGGCAAGCAAATAACTTCAAACACTCTTGGAGTTTACCTGGAGTTAGAGTCTAACGCTGCTTTCAGCCTGGTTTTCACTGTGGCAAATCACATCCAGTAAGGATGCTGCTGAGGGACTGGCACAAATGGTGATGCTGCTTTTGTTTCGGTGTGATTTAGGACTCTTTTTGTTTCAGAAAGAGGGGAAATCAGCTGCACAATGAGCTGAAGCAACATGAGGCTAAATATAAAGTAATTTATAAACTGGAATGACTTCCTAGCAGCAGGATGGTTAAAGCTGGGCTAATCATAGGGCCAAGACCTGCTGCGAGGGGAGAGAGATGGGAATCATTTATGGCTCGCTCGTTTCTAAGCTGCTCTGGCACTGGGAAAGCTAAGGGAGTTATGGAGCTGTGCTAATGACCCAGTTCCATGACAGGGCCCAGCTCCAGAGGAGTGCCTGGGCATCAGCTGTTTCCTCTCTGGTGCCCTGTGCCTGGGGCACCAGCTGATGAGGATCAGCCCAGCATGGGGTAAACCTGAGCTGCCTGGAAAGAGCTGGTTCCTATCCTTTGGCATAGGGTCGGTATTTAGTCCTGGAGGAAGAGACATTTGTCGGGCTCCTCTGAAATCCTTCGCTTTCCTCAAGCAGTGTTGTCTGCTCCGTGGGGAGAGGCTCAGCGATTAGCAGTGAACACTCTGATGTGGGAGGGTTAGCAAGACCACCTGGAAAGCAGCGCTGTGACAGCAGGTCATCTCTGAATAGGATCCCCCATCTTTTTGTCTATAGTTTGTGGAGAACTTTTCTCTGTAGTTAAAAAAAGAACACTCCTGGCAGTGAGTAGTATGGTGTGGAGCTGTGCTAGAAAGGCTTTGGTTCCCTTCAGTAAACACCTCCGTTACAGCCAAGTCCCAAATTAGCTCTTAAAAAACCTGATGTTGAGCTCTTTTACTGGCTATTGCTTTTTTTTTTAAGAGTCTTTTTTCCTCTGTGTGCAACTCTTTCTTTTAGCTTTGTGTTTGTGATCCCCTGCAGAAAGCTCTGACCTGCCACAGCCCATCTCTCCCTAAACTTGGTTGGTATCAGGAATTGGCAGATCACTTGTAATCCTTTATATGTCAAAGCCAGGTGTCTGGAACAAATTTGGAGGGCAGGGAGACCCGGTTAGGAATTCTCCCCGTGACCTAGGTGATTAAAAAAGGTTCAAGACCTGGAATCAAGTGGAAAAGAAATAACTTTCTTTATAAAGAAGGCTCATTAAATAGCAATGGTAACTAAGCAAAGTTCATTCCTCTCCCCAAAACCCACACCTCAGACCAAAAACCCACTGCCCCCCAGAAGCTGAAAGAGTCAATGTTGGATGCCAGGGGAAGCAGCAGGAGATGGAGCACTGGACCCTGGATGAAACCCATGGGGAAAAGCAGCTACAGTAGTGAAGTGGTAGTNATGTTGGATGCCAGGGGAAGCAGCAGGAGATGGAGCACTGGACCCTGGATGAAACCCATGGGGAAAAGCAGCTGCAGTAGTGAAGTGGTAGTGAAAAAGCCATGAAGCAGCTTCCGCAGGTCTAGATGATCCTGCTGTAGCAGGGGGATTGGACTGGATGATCTTTTGAGGTCCCTTCTGATCCCTAAGCATGGGGAAAAAAAGATAACTTAATTTTAATTTACCAAGAAATGGAAGGAAACTTCATTCAAGGAGCTGGAAGTCTTCTGGGGAGGGAAGAACAAGAATAGTGCTTCTGATTATGAAAACATAAGACCTTTATATTCTTGTTTCTGTTACCAAGCAAACACAAAGCAGCTGGAGAGTGCAAAGTGGCTTGGATCTGGACACTTGGAAAAAGGGTCAAGGGGGGAGGGAATGATTACCCTTAGCAGCAGGGCATGGATCAGACCTGTAACGCTTGATGGGGATTGAAATTGAGCATCATTTGATGCCTGTTAAATCTTGATACCTAGAACTGATCTGAACTGATCTGAACTGAACCCAGTCATGACTCCTCCTCTTAGTTAAATGTTCTCACTCCACTATTCCTTTGCATTACACTAAGGGCTTCATTCCACAGAATCATTAGGGATCAGAAAGGACCTCGAAAGATCATCCAGTCCAATCCCCCTGCCACAGCAGGATCAGTTGCACAGGAACAGGTCTGATGTGAAATGAATTAGCAATAATGTGTTCCCCTAGCTACTGCAAATGAAACACAGATTGCACTGTAAAGGCACTGTCAGGGGTTTAAGGCTGTGGCATCAACACTGCACCTGAAAGATTGGAGGGGGAACAGGGATGTTTTCACTGGTGCAAAGAAAGAGCCTTTGCTATGGCATAAGGCTCACGTGTGCAAGGTGAACATAAATAGTCATTACATGCCAGACGTTGAGTGAGGAGCCTGTCATGGGCTGTGTGAAGTCAGTCCTGATGCTGCCTCATGCGGTGTCTGCATCAGGTGCAGATCTCTTGGAAATGCCTTGGGTGTTTCTCGCAGCCCTGAACCTGCTGTAGGATGCACAGAGTCTGGGGTGAAGTTCAGAGAGAGCAGGAATGAGATGTTGAAGCTGCTTGAAACAAGGGAAGACAATAGGTCTTTAAGACAGCTCCTGTTATTGAATGTAAATTGCTTTTTAATAAAACAGGCAAAACCAGAGGATGCTAGAGTTCCCCCATGTGCCACCCTGCAGATGTCCAGCACCCAGCAAGAAGTTGTTTTGGGGAGCCACTCTGGGTTTCTGATGTGTGCAGCTCCAGATGGGAGTCTGGAGGTCCTTTCTTATACAGCCCCACATCTTCTACATCCCCACATCCCAACAGAGCTGTGACTATAACAGTGCAACCTACTACATCTGTGGGGTGGGACCCATAGGTGCACTGTGGGGCATTCCTTTATCTGCTGCACTTGATTTTCCCTCTCATCAGCACTTGTTTTCATAGTGGTGACTCCTCCTTTTAGATTAACACAAGGAAGCAGCCCCATCCGTGCCCTTGTGTGCATACGTCCACAGCATCACCCTGTGTACGTTGTACGCGTGACCTCGCACCTACAGGTAGAGCTGTAGGTGTGCACACACGTCATTGTTTTGTGGAGTTAGCTGCCTTGTGTTGATGAGTTGTGGTAACGAGAAACACGTTCTCAAGTTGATAAACATTGGCCTTTCAAGACATTAGAGCTGTTCGTGTTTTATAGTTGGGGGGGAAATCCTCGTGTGATTTTTTTCCCGTGCTGCATCTGTATTACAAATAAGGCTTCCCTCTAATTCCTTATGCATTTTCTCCAGGCAGCAGGAAGAAAACGCATTCCCTAATACATTTTATGGGCGCACTCTCTGCAATATTTCCTTTGCAAAGGTCCTGCTCATATTTGTATCTTATTACTTTTCTTATACTGGATTTATTGATAGTTTCTAACAAAAAATACGATTTCGGTATATTTACGGAAGAAAATTCAATCTAACAGCCCCCAATTCGATTGTTTTCATCAAAATAGAGAACAATAAAGCATCTCAAGTCTCCAGTTCAGACACATAGCATCAAAACCCCCACACCGTTAAAAGAAATAACTCAATAACAGGGAAGTGATAGATATTACTTAAAGAACAGTATTAGCTTTGTTTACCTCATCTGTGTTTCTAATAATCCAGGCTACAACTTGCAGAGTTACACTTATTTTCCTCCTGAAAGCTATATAAATAGTCATTCTTTGGACTTGGGGGGGGAAAAATAGGGGCCCTACGTTGACGTGTTTATCGCCTATCGCGTCTTGGTGGATAGCACGTCCTGATTAGCAGCAACGTTTCCCACCAGAGGGGTTTGTTGCCGTCGTTGTGCCGCACGTTTCACAAAGCCTTTCAGTTAGGGGTTGACCTCTCTTGCTAGAGATTCCATATCTGTGTTTTTAAGTGATTGCATTCAGGGGAAAGACTAGACCTTGCTTAGGGGTGGTGGCAGCGTTTTGGGGTGGTTGGGTTTTATTGACCACTAGATAAAGATGTGATTAATAACGTTGACTAGCAGTAGGTGTTTTTGGTTGGAGAGAGATGGATGTCTTCATCCTTCACCTGTTCTTACACTCTTGCGTGTTGTCCAGCGTTGATTAGAGCCGTTTTAGATACGACCCTTCTTGATGGTCCGTCGCGTCGCCGAGATGTGTAGTAATGATTTTAGATTTTCCACATAAATTACGAGGCGCTTTCCCCTGAAAATGGTAAACAATATTACAAACTTTAAAAAAAACCAAACCCCAGTAATCTGATTTTAGGGAAGAGGGAACCCAGTGAAAGATGTGTGCTTTTATAAGGATGGACAATGGAAAGCAAAATAATAACTCCTAAGTTTGATTGTTCAAATATATTCTGCGATACAGAGAGCTGCATGCAGGCTGGAGCAGGCATGGGGCAGGAAGGTTAAGTAGAAGAGAAGGCACAATACTTCAGATTGGCAGTAGACTGCAGCAAAAATAATCTAATCAAAACCAAATTCAATTATCTAGTTCCAGGGCAGGCTCCTGGGACTGCTGCACTGAATGCTAGCAGAGCTCCTCCTAGACATTTTTCCCCAGTCAAACTCACATGATGAATGCAGATGAAATTTGAAATATGAAAATCTGAAATAATTTATGGAAGTTGTCAGAAATTTGGCCTGCTTGTGGTGTAATTTCCTCTGAGACGAGGCAGGCTGGCTCATTGCTTCTAGTCTCAGAGCAGTTGCTGGTCTTCCAGTGGATGGATCAACCCCTTTAAAATGCTCTTGCAGACAAATTACAGCTCATTACAGACAGCCTTGCACCATGCCATTATGTCAGAGGAAATCTTTTTTCATTTGCACAAATTTGCTTGGAATTCTCATATTTATTTGAGCATCCATTATCAAATCTGAACATTGAATTATCCACAATTATTTTCTGGGTAGGTGGATGTTTGCCTATACGGAATAGACAGCGACTGCGTAGATACAGAGATACTACAGCACTGCTGGAAATCCTGCTTAGCTCAGACAACTGCAGCACAGAGAGAGTTGTGATATAGGATTTTATATCCATACCTATATATTTAGAGGGGTTTTTTTCCCCTGAGGATGATGTTTTAGAAGATGCATCTACTTTCTGAAAGGAGGTGTCTGCAGAAACCAGTGACTCAGCCTGCTCTTAGCAGCTATGGCAATTAGAACGCGTGTCTGTGCACAGGTAATTCGTGTATGGCTGGACCCATGTGAAATCTCCAGTCCTGGACATTGAATTACAGGACTGTACAGGAATTACTGTAGGCTCATTCCTCCAGGGAAAAAGAGGCCATAGAATCCTTAGGGATCGGAGGGGACCTCAAAAGATCATCCAGTGCAATCCCCCTGCCACAGCAGGATCACCCAGACCCAGTGGCACAGGAACACAGCCAGGCGGGGCTGGAACGTCTGCAGAGAAGGAGACTCCACAACCCCTCTGGGCAGTCTGTTCCAGTGCTCCGGGACCCTCCCTGGGAAGGAGTCCCTGCTGCTGTTGATAGGGAACACAATACATGGCCACCCACAGCTGCTCAAAGCCCACTGTGTGGAGCTGGCCAGTATCTTCCTTTAAGGGCATCTCCTTCAATTGAAGCCTGCCCAGTGATCATGGAGAAGATGCTCCACCATGGGCACTGCTGTCAATGCAGGCACTTGCAGCTACTGCCCTTGGAAGAGGTATGAGGTACCACCTGATTGCCAGGATGGACTCAGGATGGCTTTGAGTAGACCAACCCCTATTTGCTCTTGGTTATCCATGTGATATGGAGAAAGGCACGTCTTAATGTGCTCTTTCTTCTTCTCCTCAACCTTGTCAGCTCTGTGGCAATGCTTTATTGAATGTATTTGTCACTTTTACCCATTCTCAGCTCTGCTTTCCTGATGCTTTTCAATCAAACAGAGGAGGTTATGCTTTTGATCAGGCTGGAGGGATGTCTTCTCGTAGTCATCGGATCTTTGTGATAGCTCCTCAAAGGGTACCTTTCCCAGCATCATTTAAGTATGTGTTGATCAGAAACCTTTCCACCTTGGAATCTGATGCATTCAGTGATGTATGGTGTCCTCTGCCCTGCACATCTGCCTTGCTGCTTCATCAGCCATCTGCCCGTGTGAAAAGACTTTTCCCCACCTCTGTACTCAGCAGAAGCTGGGCTGTTCACAGTACTCAGGACACACGGAGCAGAAAGGGCTGCATCCCTGCTAGCAGCCCTATCAGACACCCTAATAATCCCATGAGAGTAAGGCATTGCCTTATGTACAAGGATTTTATACTCAGAGGGTAGCTCTTGGTGACCTGCAGAAGCTTGCAGCGACCACCCTGATTCTGTCAGCCTTCTGTCTGCTCAGTTCAGGTAGCGGAGGAAACGCTTTCATTGCAGGAGACCCTTGAAACCTCTATTTATAGCTGGGACCAAGAGGTGTGAGTACTTGTACAGTGTTTTGGGATGAGAGTGGAGCAAGAATGAACACTGATTGATTAGGAGGCTTAAAAACATTAGCCAAGTGCAGTCACTTGTGCAATTAATGCAACGATGCTGAGACCAGCAATGCCCAGTACTTGGTTGCAATTCTCTGAACAGAAGTTTGAACTAAGAAGGGGTCGTTTCGTTGGTATGGAAGTGATTTATGTGAAAGAGCCATCATGACACTGGGACTTCAAAATCCCACGGCCGCTAAATTGTTGAGCGGAGCTATTTTACACCTTGAATTCGTGTTTTACTCGTAACAAACGTCGATGGTGAACATTGCCTTTAAAAAAAACAAATCAGAAGGGAAAACCATGCCCTAGGAACCACGAGTTTTGCTTATTAGGACTTGTACTGCTTTTTTGTGCTACATGTTTTTGCAATACAAGGGCAGGGGCTGCCCTAGCCCCCTCTGTACCACTTGGTCGTAGTGTGAGGGTAGGAAAAACCTCACAGAAGAATGCAACTTAAGTCACCACATTCTTTTCATCCGGTTAGCTGTCGTGTGGCTGGAATAGGCTGTAGCCTCCCAGCTTCTCTCTGCTGCAGGAAACTTTGTAATAGTACTTAAATAAATAAAGAGAGCGGGCAGGAGATTATTGCTTTCATTGTGCTGTTGTCCACGTGCATTATAGAGTCACCCCACAGACTGACACAATGAGCTGAATGCAGGACAAGACAAATGTTGTGTATGACAGTGGGGTAGTATTGAAAGATGACCCCATATCTGGAGAGCTCAGAGTTATGGATCCATTGATGGCTGTTCCCAGCGTGGATGTTAAATTCTGCCTGCCTGGGCAACCGCGGGGCTGAATGGAGCTGCAGGCAGCTTCGGCACTTTGTTCTTCTGTTGTTAGAACTGACCACTGACAGGAGAAACCTCGGCGAAAAGCTAAGGGGGGGACGCAGCACTGCTGATCTTTGTTGCTCCTTTTGCTGCCTGGGCTTCTGTTGTTGGGCAATGGGAAGGGCTGAGCTGTTTGCAGATGCCTGTTTGCAGCAGTACTGGGTGAGAAAACCAGCTTCATAAAGGAGATCACAATTAAAGGTGGAGATCTAATTAAATATTAAGCATTTCCTCCAGGGAAAAAGAGGCCATAGAATCAGCAGGGATTGGAAGGGACCTCGAAAGATCATCTAGTCCAATAGAATGATGTAATCCTTAGGGATCAGAAAGGATCTTGAAAGATCAGTACCCTGGGGGGGATCAGAAATGGGGTGGTTAGCAGATCAAGAGAGGCTGTTCTCCCCCTCCACTCTGCACTGGTGAGACCGCATCTGGAGTACTGTGTCCAGTTCTGGGCCCCTCAGTTCCAGAAGGACACAGAGCTGCTGGAGGGTGTCCAGTGTAGAGCAACGAAGAGGATGAAGGAAGGAGAGCAGCTCCCTGATGAGGAAAGGCTGAGGGAGCTAGGAGAAGAGGAGGCTGAGGNCCTGGCTGTGTTCCTGTGCCACTGGGTCTGGGTGATCCTGCTGTGGCAGGAGGATTGCACTGGATGATCTTTTGAGGTCCCCTCTGATCCCTAAGGAATCTATGGCCTCTTTTTCCCTGGAGGAATGAGCCTACTATTCCTCTGTTTGCATTAAGTCCTTGTGGAAAGAGGAAACATACAAACAGTTCTCCTCAAGTTACTGCTCTGAAAAGAAGCTGCACTTCCGAGTTTGTATTTTCTGCCTCAAAAGAGGAAATGGGAACTGGCAGCATCCAGGCCTTTGCAGCTTCCAGTGCCTCAGACTGCTCTGCTCTCGTGGATGCTGCACCTGCAGAAACCTTGCCTGGCTGGTTAGTGCCTCCAACTTTGTGGTCTCTTGTGTCCCACCTCGTATATTTGCTCAGAACAGAGCCACTGTGTAGGAGCTGGTGTAGTTAACCGAATCATGGGTTCCCTGGTGTGGAATGCCTGTTCTCCAAGAAAGGAGAGGTGTTTCAGGGCAGGGTGGGACACCTGGGTACTCCTCCTGCATGGAGTCAGCAAATGCTGCTCTTCCTGGTCAGGAGGAAAGATGGTTTAGCGTTAGCAGTTATGGCAGGGAGATGGGGACTTGCTGTGAAGAAATCAGAGTTGAAACCTGATGGTGGTTTAGTACAAACGAGCCACAGGTTCTTGTCAAAGGACAGTGGTTGTCATCTCATGGCACAGCTTTTTGCTTCATGAAAAGGACCTAGCAATGCTGGCTCTGACGTTACCAGACCGTGTGCATTACAATCCCTGGGAAGAATCCAGTAATTAAATACAAAGGAACGGGGTTTTATGCTTGGCTTATTCATCAGTACTTGTAAAATGCCTTGAGATCCTTGGCTGCGGAATAGAATCTGTTGTAATGTTCCTCTTAATAATAAAATCAAAATAATTCAGGGTAGAAGGAAATTGATAGATGTAATAGAGTACTTGTCTAGAAGAGACAATAAGCAGTTTCTTTTTCCATTGTCCCAAATGTCATTGTTTGCTTCCCAGAGACAAATCACACTGCAGAATAATTTCATTTAACACACTGATATTTCTTTTTTGTCCTTTTTCTTTCACCCCCAAAGCTTTTGCAAGGCAACAAGCATCGTGACTCAGCCTTCACAGGCATTTCTTAGCAGAATTGTTGTGTTATTCTTTCTTATCCTCCTGGCAGTCAGGAAATGTTCTGTGGTGTAAAGTCAGTGGAGGTTTTCTACCTGAGTGGAGTGGGTTTTACCTTTGCTGCTCCCCACTGGTGTGAGTACCACCAAGGACTGTGCAGGTAACATCTGTATGCATCGCTATTGTGGTCTCTCTTAAATCCACTTGCTCTGTGAGTGTCTTTTGGAAGTCAGTGGGATTTCATAAAGTGAAGAAGTTAGTTTGTCTGGCTACAGTAAGAGTGTTGTCTCATTTGGGATCAAAGTGCTGCTCCTCAAAGTGAAGGAGCAAAGAGATGAAGGGGGAAAATGAAGTAGTTCTTTGTCCTCTACAACCCATTCTCATGGCTTTGTTGAATTCTTTGTATAAAGGAGTCACACTGCTTCTCCCACTGCACTTTCAAGCAGTATAAAAAGGGAAAGTATTTCTTCTAGCATTTTGCTGTACTGAAACATGCAAGGTATCTTAGAGGACTTCTTTAATCCATCCCAGGAACCTTAACTGCAGGGTCTCAGTGTTCTCGTTCTTGCAATCAGATCGTATTTTGATAGAAGATCCTTTCTCAAGAGGATATGTTTTTACTTAGAACTTCCCTACCGTTGATTTTATGCAGGACTTGTGCACAGGGAATGTCTTTTTCCATGCACCTAGACCCAAGCTGCCACCTTGCAAGTCTTATTCAGTGTTTAATCTTCCTGTGGGACTCGAATAAGCCTCTTCACTGAGTGTGATAGTCAACAATGCAGTGTGTTTTCATGTCAGGCTTGATTCATCATCAGCTTTTCCATCTAGCTATTAAGCAGCATTAGTTTTAGTTTATCTCTAAGAAACTACTGTATTTGGAGGAATAAAAAGGCTCAACCTGAGGAGGGTTTATCCAAGTCTAGGATGCACTTGTCACTCCTCGTGAGCCAGGATTGGGTGCTCAGTTTTATGTCCTGCTTGCCAGAAGGTCTTCCACAAGCGACACGATCCTATTGTCACAACATTCATCTTCCCTAGGGGACTGGGTTTGGCTTCTATTTCCCCCAGTCAAAGAGCAGCTGTCTCAGCTGAGGAGCCTTGTGGATCTCATGATCCCATGGATTAGAACAGCGAATCTGTAGGCACTTCCATCAAAACTTTTGGGGAGCTCATTAGGGATCAGAAGGGCCCTGGAAAGATCCTCCAGTCCAATCCCCCTGCCACAGCAGCATCACCCAGACCAAGTCACACAGGAACACAGCCAGGTGGGGCTGGAACATCTGCAGAGGAGGAGACTCCACAACCCCCCTGGGCAGCCTGGTCCAGTGCTCTGGGACCCTCCCTGGGACGAAGTTCCTGCTGATATTGATAGGGAACCTCCTCTGTCCCAGCTGGCACCCAGTGCCCCCTGTCCTATCCCCAGATGCCCTTGAGAAGAGCCTGGCTCTTAATTTATACTCTTTAATACTCTTAATTTACATCTGCATCTTACTGCTGTTGCAGCACCCACAGGTGTTGGTCCACTTTTCTCCTGCCTCTGTGTCTCTGTGGAGGGGAGGGGGTATTGCAGGTGTGATGTGTGCTGAGATCTAGTTGTGCTGGGCACCGTCTCCATCACCAAAGCCTCCTTGCTCCAGGGCACATGGAGAGGATTCTAACTTGGAGGGCAGACCCGTGTGCTCTCACTCGTGCCCCACTGAGTGGGTAAAGGAGAGCTGCCAGCCAGGCTGGGACCAGTGGGCCTCGGCAGGGCTTGAGGGTGCGCACACGCGTGTGTGAGGGTGTCAGGACTTCCCCTTTCACCCGTTGGCCCCCCCGGCAGCCTACTCCTACTTCGGGCGGCTGGTGGCTCAGTACACAGGCTGATTAGGTAACAACAGAGCACCTTCCCTCCCTGTTTCCTCTCAATGCGCTTGGGCCACGGCTTTTGAAGGAGCCCAGCCCTGCCACTATCAAGCCATTATAAGGCGATGTATGGGGCTTTATCCGGAAAAAGCTCAGCCTTGCCCCAGGCTTCATCAATCATTTAGACCGGTTCAAATCCCCTCATCGCGTTCCGCCTCATTAAACCTTTCAAGGGGGACTGAAGAGAGTTTGTATAGGTCCAGAATGCCTGTACACTCCTCGCTAGCTCGGATAGTGAAGAGAAGGGGGGGAAAAAAAGCTTAAGAAAAAGTCAAAGAATCAATTAAAAGGAATTTCGCTGCCTCCCTCCTCACATGAGGGTGTCAGGGAGGGCCCCTTCACACCCCGCCCGGGCTGCACCCAGCGGTGCCGCTGGTCCTGAAAGGTAAAGGTGACCCCCCTAGCAGTCCAAGGGGGCAAGAGGAGCAGACAGACCTGTGTTCCAGCCCCCCCAGGCAGGGAGGGAGCGAACTGGTCTGTTCCCTTTGGGTCTTGTGTCTTCATTCGACATAACGTAGTATTTTGTCCTCTGGCAGAGAAAGATAGATGAGGTCGGGCAAAACGGCGTTGGTTGTTATTTACATGTTGTATTTATTATGATTATAGTTTTATTCTGACCATGTCAATCGTGCCAGTGCTTCCTCACCCCCCCCAACTTCCTCCCCCGGGGCAGCGATGCTTCCCTGCGCTCCCCTTCCTCCTCCAAAACGCTGAGATTTGCGTTTAAAACAAAGAGGAGCCGCCGTCCCTTCCTCCTGGTATTAATAGTCATCAAACCCGGAGAGATTACCAGGAGGGAACGTGTGAAGTGCCAGGAGCTTGGGGGATAGGATGGGGAGCTACAAACAACAACCAAAACCAAAGGGGGGGGAAAAAAATACAACAAAAAAAAATCCAAAAGTAAAAAAAAAAGGCAACGCACTGCATCCAAGTCTGTATTTTAACTTTTTTAATAACGATTTTTCCTGTGCTGTAAGCTTGCTCCGAATCCTGGAGGAATTGCTAAATCAGATTAAGGTTATATTTTGCAACAGACTGGATGGAGCAATAAAGGAGAAAGCGCGGAAATGGGACTTCACCCATCAATTAGATCTCTATTAGCAGCCAATGCAGGCTTCACCACAGGAAATGTCACGTCCCGGCAGAAGCAGAGCCTTTCACTTTCCCTTGAAATTAAACAATTCTTCATGCTCGCAGACCCCGGGCGAGCGGAGCCTTTGTTCGCCCGGGCGCAGAGGGTGCGAGTCCCGCCAGCACCTGCTCGCTGCCTGCGCTGGGAGCCTCTGCCGGGCCACCGCCTGTACAGGTTGCCCCAACACCTGCGCTGCTCGCCCGCCTGCCCAGCACCCAGGAAACCAGCGCCTTAAAAGGCTCGATTAATATTAAAGGGGTTATTCCACTCATAAACGGGCCATTACCAACACAATGGGTAGTATTTTGAATAGCAGGTCGGCTCATCTGCCTCCATAGATCATATCTGCCAAAGCTCGTCCTCCCTTCCCCCTGCCCCCGTCGCTCCCCATCATCTCCTCCTTCGGGTTTGTGGGGCCAAGAGCACGAAGCGGCTCTTTGCCGTCCACTGTCGACCCCCTGAGTGCCACCACCGTCAGGAGGTTTGCGGCCCGAGGAGGGCAGAATGGGCTGCTCTCCGGGATGGGGGAACAGGCTGATTTTTTCCCCCTCACCCTCGGATATGCCTGGCAGGACGGGCCGGGTAGTAGCCCACCTCCATCCCTGCCTCTGGCACTGCTACCAGACGAGCCACTGGCTCCGAGGAGCATCCTGAGGGGAAGGAGCAGGGAAGGACGCGGCGCCTCTCCCGCACACGTCTCGCCGTCGCTGCTTTCTCCCTTCTGTCTCTGAGAAAAGAAATGAAAAAGGAGAAAAGCCCTTGAATTTGCCCATAACCGAGAAAGGCACACCAGGGAAGGGACGGCCACGCAGGGGAAAGTTGCAGGGGGGATAAAGGGAGCTCTGTTGCTTCTGTCCTCGTTGTTCTTGTTGCTGCTTCGTTCAGGCACCGAATTCAAATGGATATTTTACAGCTCAGCCCAGCTGAAGAGGGGGCTCAATGCCTGAAAGCTGCCGAGCTGACTCGGCGGACATGCTCTCAGCCCGATATTATAATTTTCATAATGCGCTTTTATGTAGCTCCAACCTCCTCCGGTGAGGAGCCCGCAGAGCGGCTGAAAGGAGCTTTGAGAGACCGGGGAGCGGGGCTGCAGAGAGCTACGAGCCCCCCGCCGGCGTGAGTGGCACCGCCTGCCCCGGCCCGAGGCACCTCCCGAGGGCATCTTGGGGGGCACCTCCGTCAACCCCCGCCGCACTTCCCTGCCAGTTCGACTCTCGGCACCGACCGGCCCCCGGCTTTGCTCTGGAGCTGTGCGCCCCGTCTCACCCTGCCATCCGGTCCTGGGCCAGGGGGCGAATCTCTGCCCAAGCCTGGGCCCCGCTGGGCGCTAGTGATGTCCTGCCCCGAGGGAATGCCCTGCTCCAAGAGCCCCACCAGGGAAAAGGACAAGGGAAACGGGGGTGCTCCCCTTCAGACAGGCTCAGGTGGGAAGAGTTACCTTTCCACTGCTCCAAGAGGGAGGGAAGCGAAAAGCTAAGGAGCAGGGAGCTTTATTTCCATCGCTAAAAGCCAGGTCGGTTGGTGCCAGCGGCTGGGAATGGCATTCAAAAGGCTATTGATTTGGCTTCAAGGCAAAGGGGCCCCGTCAATGCCCGCACGGAGCCGGCCCCGCTCATCAGGTGAATGAGCCGCGCTCGGTCTGTGGAAACATGCGAGGTTCCCCCTTCAGAGGGCCCGGGACAGCCTCATCCCACCCGGGAGCCATCGAGTAAGTGGCAGGTGAGAAGAGTCACTGGCAAAGGAAAGGGCTCGGTTGGATATTTCTAAAGTCAGTTCTAGCTTCCAGCGTGTCCTTAAATGAAGGAAATTCAAACCTAAAACCTCGCCAAGAACCAGCCAACAACAACCATGACAGATCCTTCCCCCCACCAAAAGAAAAACAACCCCTCAATCAAGCAAAAAAAAAAAACCCCACAACCCCCCCTCAAACCAAATAAACCCGAAAAGCAGGGGCCACAGCCAGAAGTGGTCCCCTCTACCACGGGCTTTCGCTTAGGGCCACGGCCAGCAAGGAGGGAAGAGATGCTTTTAGCTGTTTAGAGAGTGGGGCTTGAATTTAGCCAGTAGTAGAGGTGATTTTAAAGCATCCGAGGTCGGAGAGGAGTTTTTCCTCTCTGTTAAGCTGTCCTAAAACTTTCTGCAGATGTCCAGGTTCTCTGCTTTCTATTCCACTCCGACTCTGAGCTGAGCCCCGCTGCCGGGCAAAGCCCCTCTCGGTCCCGCGGCAGCCAAGGGCTCTGGGCAGCGCTGCGGAGCATCTTCCCTCCGCCCTGCTGCCGGCTCTGCCTGGGAGCTGGAAGACAGCTGACAAGTCTTCGCTTAAGGAAAGCAAGAAAAACCCCAACCAAACTCAACCAACCAAGCAAAGCAAAAGGACTTGAAAAGAAATCTTTATCCGAATCGGAAAGGGGAACTGTTGGCAGCCCCGACATTGGCACTGCCTGAATTTCTCTGCTTCACACCCACGGGAGCCCCGGGAAGCCACGAGTGGCCACGAGCTGCTTTAACCCTTTCTCTCCTCCTTTCCACGTTGTACTCTGCAAACAGGCAGAAACGCTGTTGAGCAACTGGGCCACCTCCTCCCCCCCACGTTGTGTCGTCCCCCCCCATTAAGGGACTGCGAGAGGCCGGGGACCCCGTCTGGGCTCTGCAGAAGGATCTGGATGCTCCGGGAGGTCGGCTTTGCCCTTCGCACCGTGGATGCTGCCGTTTCCGCGATGGTTTAGACGGGAACCTACTGTGCTCACGTTACAAATGCAATTAATAGTAAAAGCAGCCTTTATCTGAGGAGTGGGAGGCAGCTGCACACCGCAGGTCATTATCCATTACCGGGGCGTGTTCAGCACTTAGCAGAGCTGTCGTGTTCAAGGCGAGAGCAGAAAAAGCAAAAGCTAGTGCCTTGTCTCCTGCCCTCTTCCTTCCATCACCTTTCTGTGCTCAGGTCTGGGGTCGGTTTGGGGCTCTTTGCCCGGGGACAGGGCTGGTTGGGTAGAATAGGGGGCTTAGCAGGGCTACCCTCCCTCAATTTTTGAACTGGAGGAATTCGAACCTCCCAAACCTACATCCCAAACGTAAATCCCAGATAGATGTCGTTCTCTCCTGCCCCTTTTCCAGAAGTAGTGTTCGCCTTGTAGCAATGAGCAGGGGCCAGAGAGAGCAGGGCCACCCCTGTTCCCAGCCGTGGGAAAGCGGCTCCATTCCTCAGTTTTCCATCCTGCAGACCCCAGCCAATGCTCTTAGCTGACTCTCTCGAACACCTCCAGCCCAGTTCTCTATGCTGGTGAAGTTTAAACTGTTCTGTGTCCATGGGCCTCCCTTAAAGCATAAATTGCCAGTCCTAATCTCAGCCCGGACTGATGCCCAGCCCCATGGTAGGGCTCTATTTGCTGTGCAAGTTGGCAGGACTCATCTAACTCTACGCCAGAGATATGAAAGACCATTCTCCCAAGGTCAAGAATACACTGAGCAAATCCAACAGGTCTGGTTAAAATCTCGCTCAGACAGCTCAGAGGGAAATAACTCCTTGGTGTGTTAGAGTGAAACATCTACCATCTGCTTAAACCTCTGGATAAGAAGAAATAATCCACTGATTTAGTCGCTATAAAGAAAGGGATTAAGGAGTAAGAAAAAAAACCCCAACCCATCAGAAAATAACAACCAAAACAAACAAACCCAAAACAAACCTTTTCTGTATTCAGGAAGGAAAAAAAGGAAGAAGAAAAAGCACCTCTGCGTAGCCCAGTGAAGAAAAAGGTCAAGTTACTATTGACAAGTATTTAAAGACATCTTCTAACCATGGGAAAACATGTATAAATTGTTTCGACTCACTGCATTCAAAACCAATGGAAGTGAATTACAAAACTGCACTTCTGGCATTGTTGGACTGAAAGGATATCTATTTATCATCTTATAAGACAGCTCGAACGATCTTTATCTGCTTTGCCCACTTTCTGACCCAAATTCAGGGTTTTTATGGAAAATTGCAGTCAGTTTGATTGATGAAATCCAAAGATGTCTAAAATGGCACCAAAGATCTCCAACTGTGCAGACTCCAACCGAGGGCTTCAATGTTGGCATTGTTCCTACGAAAAAAGTTGAGAAAACGAGCAAAAGTTAGGGAATTTCTGTTAAAAAACTTCAAATCTCAATGAGGATCCCGAACCTATTATCCCTATTCATTCATAGGGAGGACTGTGTGAACATAAAAGTATTTCCCACACATTGCAAAACAACAACAACAAAACACCCCTTCGTTTTTAAGACGCCTCATAAACCTTCTTTGTAAAAAAGCTGAATAAACCCTGCGCACGAAAATCAACCCGGTCATTCTCGCCCAGAAATCAAATCAGTTTAAATCGTATAAACGTGAAGCTGACGAGAAGAAGGGGTTATAAGGAGGGGGGAGAGGGATAGATATATTTCATCTGTGCATCCGAAAGGGAGTCTTAATTTCAAAGTCGGACACGTCACGGGGGATGATTTTTTTTTAACCCGCTATGTGTCTTCAGAGGGTTGAGGTTTAGAGGCTGCAGCTCGGTGGAAGCAGCTCTTTCCCTGCCCTTCTTACAGGAGGAGATTAAAGAGGTGTCTGACAGGGTTTAGGTGGCATCGCACTGAGCTGCGGGCTGGGGGTCCGTGGGGACACGAGCGTTCGCTGCCCTCGGATCCACTCGGGAAGGAGAGCTGGCACTGCTCTGCCACGGATCTGAGTGTCAGCGGCTCCCCGGCTCGTTCGGGGCCAGGCATTATTGTGGAATACTGTCACCTGCCTAATTGTGCTAAATGGCCACCTCCTATTATTAATAATAGCTGGAACGTGGCTCCTAGACACGTTACCAAGGCTGGGAAGCTGATGAATGAAACCCCTACTAGGGAAAATCTTGGTAACTGTCTTCTGTCGCATTACCCAAGGGGGCCGACTATAAATCTTCCTTCATTTTAACCACGTTTACCCTCATACTCCTCCAGGCTAGGGATGCTGTGTTAAGATTGCACTGATGTGCCAATGCTTTGGACCAGCTGCTCCTAAATACAGACAAGTCCTTGTCAATTAAGCCATTGAGGAGCAGGGCCTGGGAGCTCTGGGGCATTTTAGCAGGCAGCAGTGTGCAGCCCCAACAATTAGCATCCATTTTGAAGGGACCTCCAGGGCACAACTGCACAGGCAGGGAAGAATCAAAACACCAGGCAACTTCAATTCTGAAAACCGGTCACATAATGATACTGAACAGACCAGCCGAGGAGAAGCTGGCCGATCTTTCTTGGGAAGGACGTTCACCCACTCCCCCAGCCAAGCTGTAGGGCCGAGGCACTCCGCGAACGGCCGAGTCAGAGGAGATAAATGAACACATTCATTTGCCACTGTGAGCCGAAGTTTCCTTCTTTGTAACTCGGTGTCACCTCAAGCAGCTGGTGGCATGCAATGCTCCCAGGATGTTGGCCTTTGGCCCAGGCGGGGCTGGACAAGGCAACCCGCTCCAAGGAGAAGAGCTGCGATGTCTCAGGTCAGAGAGGCCAAGCTACCAGTGGGACAGGCAGAGCACTAGGAGTTCAGCTGAACAAAACCCCGAGGGGATTACGGAGCCCGAGGGATCATTAGTGAAGGTGTTTGCTTAAGTCATTAGTAAGCCGGTAGCTATGGGGGGAAAAAAAAGGCTGGTTCCACAAGGCACCTCCCCAGAAGCACAGAGCTGGAAATGCGGAGGATATCACAGCACAAGACTATGTGACCCTACCAAGTTCAACAGCAGAGCAAACAGAACATGCCATTAGGGACGGCAGTCAACCGGGAGGTAACAAAGAGGGGAGGGCACCGGCAAAAATGTTCCTGTATTAAATATGGAAAAGTATGGGGACAAGGGCAGGGGGGTCAATGAAAGTCAACAAGAGAGCAGGCTTAATGATAGAAAGAATTTAATATCAAAAATACATAAATCTGCGCGGGAGGCAGCCTCAGAATAGGCAGAAAGGAAGGCAGCCCCGGAGTCAACATTCACTTGGGAATAGAGCCAGGATGGATTGTGCCAGTTTGTTAACATTTAACACAAAAGTTAGCGGGGAATAAAGGACGGGAGAGCCGGCTCCTTTAATTGTAGGTCCGCCGAGAGATTTCCATATGTCACACTAAATGGATAACACCAGCTCCGCACAGCGAGGCTTCTGCTGGGGAGTTCCTTTCCCCCCGCTTGTACTTTCATTCCCAATTATTTATATTTTACACCCCCGAGGAGCTCTCTCTCCCGGGATCGGGACAAAGCTCTGGCTCGGGACACCGACGGGGCGGGGATGGACGGGAGAGTCCAAAGGAGCGGGAGCAGAGGTTGTTGGGAAGATCACGGCTCCCCACAGTGTCATGACTAGCTGCTGGCTGTCGCGACATAAAATTTAGCTTCTGCCTTTTTTCTTTGTAACGGTTAGGTAAGATGGAGCATGAATTAAAAAGACCCGTCCCTCGGTTCAGCAGGGCTCGGCTCAGCACTAAGCGGGAACGGGGCAGGACCCTACTGCTGACCCCGTGCGGGAATGGGCCCTGGTCCGACTCGGGGGAGCGCACGGACTGGGGCAGCGAGTGAGAGGGTTTTCCAGGACCAAAAAAAGATAAAGTTTAAAAAAAAAAGAAAGAAGAAGAAGTAAAAAAAAAGACAAGAAAAAGCCCTTGCGCCCCTGATCAATACGGCAGTGTTTCGGCGCTAGTTCAGGAGGTCAGGCGGGCGTAGACACAGCATGGAGAGTTATTTATGTCAAGTCGGGTTATTGTAAACGAAATCCAGCAAATTGCACATAAGCTCCTCGGGGCCGCCAGTGGGCTCGTGGGCAGAGGTCAGTGTCAGTCAGTCTGTCCATCCCTCTGGAGACAGTAATTGTCCGGGGGCTGACACCGCGTCGGGGGCGATGGTCGACTCCATCCATCTCTATCCAGTTATCCTGCTCTGGGACGGGTCTGCCCGCTGCTCCGCGGGTGCGTGGCACCGAGCCACGGCAGGGAACGCCACGGCGAGGATCCCACCGCTCCCATGGGCAGTGCTGGGCCTGTCCAGGCCGTTCCGGGCAGCGGAGCTCCCCTCGCATCGCCCAGCCAGCCCAGCGCACCCCACGTCTGGTACCACGCCCCGCCAGCTTCCAACATCCAGCTCCATCTCTCCTCTCTAATCCCTTTATTAATAGGGAAATTCTTCCTTTCTGGCAATTTAATAGTCCAAAGTAATCATCTGCGTGACATTGCCCATCCGTCTTCTCAAAAGAGAAAACAAAGGCGATGGTTTTTTCTCTGGGCCTCTCCAGATCCCTTTCTATTTTGAGAGGGACTTCCCACAATGGGGTCCTTATGAACCATAATGGTTATGTTTATGAAGCCAGCGATACCAGTGTATGAAGACAATTTTATGCCTAATTAGAAAATGATGTAAGCAAGGGGGAGACAAAGAGGGCTTGTCTGCCGTGGCTGGGTCCCCGGCCATCACTCCTGGGCGAATTTATCACTTTTTCTGTGCCTTACGTCCACTATTTTTATAACATCCCGTCCATTAGCTCCTCAAACTGTTTATGATATCGTGGACAGTTAGTAAAACAGCTCAATTTAGCGGTGGATTAAAGCAATTTTGAAATACGTTCCAAAGGGAATCGCACGCCCTCCCCGCTCCTATCCAAGGGGACTTCACCTCTGGGAAGACTCCAATAACTGCAACCCCAGCCCCACTCGATTAAGGGATAATTTTTAATATATATGCAATAAATGTTCACTTTGTTAGGTTGAATGACAGACAATAATATCGGCAAATCTTCATATCCATCCATTACTGGCAAATGAGCCGCACAAAGAACATATTTGCTTTTGATTAATTTATTTGCAGACTCTGTTTGATAAAGCAATAACTATTTGGTTAAACTTGACATTCGGTCTTCGGGGGGTTATCAGACCAATTCCCTCTCGTTCGTGGGTGATAATAAAGCTGTTTAAACGGGATTAATTATTAATTGGTTGCAATTAATTTCCTCTTTTCTCCGCGTCGACAGACAATGAGGATCACTCACTCCCAAACAAAAGACAGCCGTAGGAGCATCCCTCGCACCATCCATACCTATCTATCTATCTGGCTGTCCCTTTCTATCCCTCCTGTCTCCTCTACGCGGCATCTCATCTTTCCTCTCCGAAGCCTTATTATCTGCGTTATCCCTGTGCCAGATAGATCTCCTCCCTCGAGGCCGGGGGGGGTGAGGGGTGTGTGGTGGTGGGTGGGGGGGAGGAACGGAGGCGAGGAACGGGTTGCCCGGACTCCCGTGCGAGCTTGCTCTCCCCTACCCAGGAGCAGTAGCCCCGATGCCGCGGTGACGGCCGCCCCTTCCCGGGCACAAGGGCAGAGCGACGCGACCCTGGCCCCTCCGCGGGGCCGTGATGAGCCGGGGCTGACCGAGCAGGGATTCCGGGACGGCGGCCAGGGGAGCGGGTCGCTGGAGGACAAAACTCCTCGATTCAGCCGCAGTGATGAATTGCTGTGGGGGAGAAGAACAGAGCTCCCCTCTCCCCCTCTGCCTGCCTCTGATGAATGGGCCTGGAGGATGGATAGTGCCGAGTGTGTTATATCTTCATCAAACTGTGAAACCCCTCCCTTTACTAATAATCTGTCACAATTTTACAGAACACACACTGAGACCAAAGGGAAGCCCCTGCCCTGCACTGCCCCTTCCCTTCCTTGTCAGAAGGGCTTTATCCGAGCATGGACCACGGGGGAGGGGGACTCCCGCCGCGGAAACTTTCCTCGGCCGCTGCCCAGTCTCTTCCCCCTCAGCTGCCCCCGAAGGGCCCGTCTCCCGTCTGGGGACTCCCCGCTCTCTGAGCCCTGTCCCTCCGTGCTGGCCCCGGGGTGCTCGTTGCGCTGACGGCAGGGGTCAGGTCGTGCCGAAAGCACCCCAGAGAATTTGAGGGTCCCTCGGCAAGATTTTTAGCACCGAGAGACACGAGGCTGGGACGGGTAAAAACCTCCCTGGGCAAACGGGGGCGAAACAACTAATGCAAGACTTCCAGCATCCTCCTCCGACACTAGCTCTTCCTACTGGTGCTTCGCTCGGACACCGGTAAATGTCCCTTTTCGGATGGGTATTTACATCTCGAGCGATATTCGCCCGTTACCCTCATACAGCCAAAAACAATAATCAAAACCAGTTGCTTAGAAGCAAGTAGAGCAGCGGGAGCCGCTGTGGATGACAGATACCCACAGGCACCCGTGTGCCCGTGGCTCGGAGCCCCGCAGAGTAACCTCTGCTTGCAGCCCCGGAGAGCTGCTGCCTGCCGCCCTCTCCGCCTCTGTACCTAGAGAAAGGGGTCGTTCCGGATTATTCTACTGTTAGCAATAGTCATTGCTCTGTCCGGGAATAGTTTAAGGCGTAAAACTGAGGCACTGAAAGACATTAGTCTAATGGGGTTTGTCGTGTAGAAGCTGTTGATATTATGTTGTCATTCATCTCATTTAAAGTCCGAAGAAATGCATTCATGAGATTGTTTCTTTATTTTTTTCCCCCCTCTTTCTTGCTGTTTTAAAAAACATCGCTTTCTTCGGCTGTTTGCTTTAGGGGCTTTTCATCTGCATGTTTCAGATAAGAAAAGAAATCAGATTCTTTTATTTTTCGATTGGATCCGAATTCCTTTTGATGTCCCCGTTTAGTGCCTTTGACTTCCCCTGTGAATGGCAGCCTTTTGTTGCCGTCCCACATGTCCTTTAAGAAATTCTCCCCTAAACGCCTGGTACCCGCTGATGGATCCGTTTTCAAATGGACCAGAAGGAAAATGCAAGGAGCGAGAGGCCCGTTTCCTTAGTAATTGCTCGCGTTTGGGTGAAAATGCAGATATTTTTGTCTGATGTGGGAGTACCGGCAGCAAGAATATCAGCAGGGGTTTAAAACAAAGATCGTCAGCTGCGATCGCGCTCCACAAGGCGAGCAGCTCGCTTGATTGCCTTTGGTGTCAAAGTTGGGGTACCATCCAAAGCGGGGAGCGACGTGTGAAAACCCCCTCGACGGCCAGAGCAGCGCCGGTTCAGGGTACGAACCGCGACCCTCGGCCCGGGTCGGCTGCCTTCGCCGCAGCCCCCATGTCGAGCGCAGCCCTGGACGGCTACTTAGTCAGCAGCGCTAGGAAAAAGAGTTAATGTTTGTGTATATACGCGTATATATTCACGCGTATAGATAGACAGATGGATGGACGGATGCCTGTGTGTTTACTCATTTGTCAGTGTCTCTAAAGAAAGATTCGTGTCTCCCAAATTGCACTTGGGAAGAAGCGAATGAAATAAATTCGCCATCCCGGAGCGCAAACGCTCCTGTGCTTCGAGGTTCGAGGAGAAACGAGGACAACACTCTCAGGCGAAGGTGATGAAAAGCTGAAACTCACGTGCATTTCCCGATTTTATTTTTTTTAGGCTTGAATAAGGACCTTTCCCCACACTGTGCCTCTTCGGGTTATAAATATCTTGGAAATAATCGGCAAACGATTAGAAATCGTTTTTAAGGAACGACTTCAAGGTCCGCGGAGCCCGATCACCCTGCGGATCCGCAGAGATCCGTCCAACTCTCTAAGCCGGAGTCCGTTTTGTCCTCCAAAATCCGTTTTTTTCTTGCCACTTGCCAGGGCTCCGTGGCTGTAAAACTATTTCCTGACCATTTCTCCCCTTTTCCCTTTTTAAGTTTGGTTGGTTTTATTTTTAAATAAGGGAAGAGCCTTTCTTTTACAAAGGTGTCTTCTCTTCCACCATTACACCTCGAGATGCTGAAAGAGAATTAAACGCTAACAGAAACAGCAAAAGGCCGGATACGCGGCTTAGAGATATTTATTTCCACCCGGCACAGCTCGGGATTTCGGGGTAGAGATGGGAAAAGACTGGGGTGAGCCCTTGCGGGGGACCCCAACAGGTCGAAGAGACAGAAGCGCTCGGGCTGCCGGCAGGTAGTGAAAACTCAGCTCCCCGCTTCTCCGTCTTTTGTTTTTAATTTATTTAATTTTTTTGGCAAGCCACCGAAGCAGCAGACCTGAAAGCATCCTCTTCCTCGTGGGGAGCTCCCCAGGACAGACACCTTCTCTCCACAAAAACTAATCGGGGTCCTCTAAACCATCTATTCTCCAAGGGGAGAAAAATGCTCGCAGTGCGACAGGGTGAGGAGAGAACATAAACCAAACCAAAACCAAAACCAAGCGAAAAAAAAGAAAACCCCAAGCAAGACTTTCCTTAGCATACAAATGTGGGAGAAAAGGTTGCGTAGATTTGGAAACAAATTTGTAGCCAGGCATAATATTCCGACTGTGCAAAGACAATGGCAATAAGAGCGGAGCGAAAGGTGCCTTACTTACGTTTGAGGCGAGCGCCTTCCCTTCCACACTGACCTGCCTCCTGTGCTGTAGATTATTTTATACATTTCTCCCCGATACACTTATAAACAAGTGGAAATTTTGCATCCTACCCGCACCATTTTATACATGATGAGCCATCAGTAATAGGATTATTAAACAAAAACCGTCTGAGGCGCTGGCGTTAACCTTTTTTAAAATGCCTAATTAGGTTTTGCACAGAAAAATTAGATTTAACATTGCTTACATTGCCTACATTTTCAGTTGATGCTACAATAATTTGGAGGGGGGTGTAGGACGGGTAAAACAATTCGGAGACATAATAAAAATTAAATATTTTAACATATATTATAGGTCTTCTACAGTAGGATAAGGCAAAGAATATTTTCATGATCAAATATTATATACATAAAACTAATTATCTCTCTCTGCTGCCTCCATCAATTACGAGGCAAAGCGAAGCGGCGCGGAGCGCCCCCTGGCGACTCGAGTCTGCACCGCGCTGGGCGCAGCCGCTCTTGCAGCTCGCTACCCTCTCCGCGGCATCTTCCCAGTTTTGAGGTGCGGAGTTGGGGAGGGGGGGGGGAAGGGAAACGGCCTTCTAATTGATCCAGAACTACAGTCACATTTGTAACAGAGACTAGAAATGATGCTGATTATTTGGTGATCTGGACTGCTCTCCACAGAGATAGCTGCCACGGGGGCTAGACCCGAAGTAACACACTCTAGACAAAGAGATCTGTCCTTTCCCTTCCTTTATTTGTTCTTCCTCTGCTCTCTGGAGAACCCTCCTACACCTTCTCCACACGTTCGCTCTCCTGTCCCCACAAGCCGGGCGCAAGGGACAACCACAGCCTTGACGCGGCCACGGGTCTCAGCTGAGCTCGGGGCTGCTCGCCCGGCCGGCTCTGCCCGCGGGTGCGGACGGTGCCCCGAGCAGCTCACAGGTGACCTTGCAGTGCCCACCAGCAGGTGCCACACGTTAACAGGGGTGGGTCGGATCCCCGCTGCCACAGTCGCCTGATTGGATTCGGGTTGTTTTATATCCCGAGGCAGAGAGCTTGCCTCAGAGCTGGGCAGTGCGAGGAGTCCGCCTGCAGTGTGCTCACCCGGCTGCGAGTTTTCACACCGTTCCTCCATCCCAGCGCGGTCAGGAGCAGCGGTTTCATGAGCCCCTGCTTTTGCAAACACCCCCAGGCAGCCAGCCAGCATCTCAGATGGATCTGCAGGTAGTACTGGGGAAAGCAGCCCGCTCCTTTCCCTCCTCTAGTCATGCCCGCTAGCTTGCTTCCCAGCGGGGTTTAGCGAGCAACACGGAGATGACCTACCCGGGCCATCAGAGGAGGGAAAAGCTTCCAGCAGAAATTTGTGGTCGGTTTAATCGACAGAGCAGTATATGCTGCTCGGCTGCATGTCTACTTCTTGTGTATGCGGTGAGCTGCTTGGTTTGCAGGAAAAGGCAGTGAGATAGAGACATCTGTCCTGTCTAACGGCAGTAGGAAGAGAGGTCCATCCGAAGGGACCTGACTGAAGTTTAAGAAACAGCAATGATAAAAGAGTATCAATCCCTTAAAAAAACAAATATTCTATCAAAATAGGTAACAAAGTCAGTCTTGGGGCCAAGGTCTTCTGTACGGGAAGGGGCAGTATTTAGAACAAAGAAAATATGATTCAAATTAACATCTAGAATGGAACATGAAATGTGTTCTGGCATTACACTGCTCAGTAAGGAAGTCTGCTCCGGTCCTTGTTTGTACGAGTTACTTTTCCCCTGTGAAGGCTTTAGTGGCCACCACGTAAGTTCCTTATGTGACCACCCAGGCTCTCCATTATATTGCTATAGTGTTCAGTCTCTAGAACCACTCTTTGTGCTGCTTCCACAGGCTCATTTTTTACCAGAGTACCTCCTCAGGTCTGCTGTTCTGACCACACAGGCTGTGCTCAGTGACTCTTGCACTAAACCCAGTGTTCTGTTGCAATCTAGGCGACGCAGAGGAACAGCATGGTACTGGATGGCAACAGCTGAATATTCCCTTGAAATTCACCTGGTTTGGTCTTTTCTCAGAGCTTTACAATTCTTTTAATAATTCTTTTTACAATATCTTTTACGGTACTGTACCCTTAGACAGGACAGCAACCCTCAAGGCCCTTCTCTGATCCATAAGCACCATGGTTTATAGGAAGGGAGGGAGATGTACTGTAGCAGATTCTCCCTGGTATGACCCAGAGTATGAGTTGCTCTCCACAGGATCTTTTCAAGGACCCAAACTCTACAGATAACAGCATTTTCTCTACAGGGATATAAACCTGTCTACCTGTATTTCAGGACCTTCACTCGCACCAGCGGAGAAGATCTAAGTTACCACTACTGGCAATTAAACCAGGTATCTCCCTACCTTACTTACCTATAAAGCAGACTCTAGTGGTCGAGCACAGGTCACGCCTGCTTCTCATCTCTACCATGCTGTATTTCAGTCTCCTACCTGTTTGTTCCTTCCCCTCATTTTATCTCAGCCTCTCTTCAAGGACTCCATTGCAAGCTCTTAGAGCTGATAATCGAATAGTCGATGTTTTTGGAGCACCCTTCCGTGCAGAGAGTATTTCATAGACTGTATAGTCCCCAATTTGCAAACTAATACTCACTTAACCATCCAGGCAGGATGGACTCAATCTTACGCCAATAATAAATGGTCCAGGTGAGTTTATATGAACTTTGCATTAAACTACAGGCTTCTTCTGCCTTTCCCACGCACAGCATTTATCTCAGCCATGTCCAGCAACACAGGACACACATTTTGGATGGAATTATGCAAATATTTGGAATACGAGACTGAAATACCCTACCTTTCTTTCAGATTTGGCTGTATGGGGTGAAGTTTGGTGCTGCTAGAGCAGATTAAAATATATGGAGCTGAACAACTTTTTCCAAGGACCCTAAATCTTGGTATACAATGCAGAAGGGTTTTTTATTGAAAACAAACAAGTGAAATGGCCCATTAGGACAGTTAGCCCAGAACCCTGCCTTGCCAGGTTCATTGCTTACAGTCAGGACCAGCAGTATAATGCAATTACGTGGCTGTGTACTCTGCAGCATCTTGGAAAATATATCTGCTCATATGTCTGTTTTTCTCTGGTACAAAGAGCTTGTGGACAGTTTGATGACAGGATATGACTGGTATTCGTGTGTGGCGATAGCCAGACTGATGGTAAGGATTAAAGACGAAATGCTGTAATTGCCTGCAATTTTATTTGTTTTTGAGGGATATTGGGAATAATTTTTATATCTACAGGACAGAGAGCTGCTGGAGGGTGTCCAGCATAGAGCAATGAAGATGATGAAGAAAGTAGACCTTCCTTATGAGGAAAGGCTGAGGGAGCTGGGTCTCTTGAGCTTGGAGAAGAGGAGGNCTCCTTCTCTGGAGACCCGCCTGGTTGTGTTCCTGTGCGACTTGGTCTAGGTGATCCTGCTGTGGCAGGGGGATTGGACTGGATGATCTTTTGAGGTGCCTCCAATCCTTAATGATTCTATGATTCTATCTTGGTGGCAATTCACAGGTTAGAGAGTCTATACTGATCAACAAAACAGGACTAAGCAGTATGAATGAGTCCAAATGACCAAACGGCTTGCATCCACATTGCTTTCTGGCTCTTTTACAGATGTGATTTGGAGAAAGTTAATGGAATCAATATAAAACAGAAAAAAGGAGCGAAAAAGGAGCTGTCAGTGTGGATTGTCTACCATGACTACTCAAAACCACTTTCAGAGCCTTTTTTATTAAACAGTTCAAATGTATCCAGCACCACTCTGCCTACCCTGCATTTCTGGCACGATGAGAAATGACGTGTGGAATCATCGCATGGGTCTGTATAATGCGTATTTATAGTTTCTATCCTGGTTCAAGGTAAGTATAGTATCTTCAGCATAACCTTATCTTCTGATTCCTGGATGACTATATGGGATGGATTGCATAGCGCAGCCTAAATAGGGACGGAAAGACCTTTGTGAGTAGGTGTTTGAGTAAGATTGTCATTGCGTTTGGTAGGGACGTGTTTCAGCAGCCTCATTAACAGTAACAACACTGAGGCACGGGGGTGATGTCATTTATGCTCATCTAATGATGTAAACCCATAGCACAAAAGGAAATCCAGCTTCTTCATCCATGAGTTCTTGCTGCGGTTCAAAATGTGACTCAAACTCTATTTAATCTAGAAAAATATTTGTCTTTTCTGGTTGCTTTTACTTTTAGACTGATAAACACAGTGAATTGTGTAGTGATTTTGTTACCTAGACAAATATCTACAAGGAACAAGTATGAAACCACTAAACTGATTTTCACTTATGATTTTCAAACAAGATTTCACAGTAGGTCTCTAGAGGCGAGATCTAACCAAAGATTAATCCCAAGTCACCTAATAGTGTGGTATTAGCCTTGGGAAGTTTATTCATCATAAAATAAGGTTCTAGTTTGATACAAACTTATCTCAGCTGATAGCATGACTGAAAAAGCTTCTAGCAACTGATAGAAATCAAGGTGCCACCTCTATTAATGTCTAACTAATATCATTTAAATGGTCATTTCATCCATTATAGTATTTCTCCAACTGGATGGCTTGATGCTTGATACTCAGCTAGGAAAGAAAAACTATTCACACTGATCTCCAGAGCAGAGTGAAATCAGATGACTGAACAAGCTAGGTTCACGAAAACAATCCTTGAATATTAAGGCTTGAATATAAAGAATGCATAGAACCCATGAAATCCAAAATGCAATACTGTCTTTCTGTTCACTGGGTATCAATGTGGCCCTTTTATCAGTCCTCAGAATCCCAGGAAGTCGTGATTCGATGGCATGAGTGTTCCATTTTCAAGAGAATAGATAAATACCATGAAAGTCCCCTTAAGAGTTGAAGAAGAACCCCCTCCCTCCCCCTTTTTCTGGGTCCTAGTAAACTTCGCTGTTCTTTTGAGAAATACCATTCCTTCAAGATATCATGCAATTCTACATCTGCAAATGCCAGAGATACTCAGATGCCAACACCACTGAAAAAGTCCTTCAATATGCTAAATACTACTCCTAACTGCTCTTCTTGTCACAAATATTATTCACTATTCATTTCTGGTGACCTTTCTCGCAGCATTATATCAGTTTATACTTTAAACAAGAAGCATCTTAGTGCGAGGGTCTCTGAAGAAATTTTGTATGATAATTATATAATAAATGATGAACAGAACTTGCCACTACTGCTTTGCAATCTCCATCGTTCTGCACTTTACTGCTTTTGTTATCGCGGCCACTAAAGGTCTCAAATGAGGTTATTGAGACTTTGCTGAATGCTGGCTGCACTTGCTTCGTTGAAAAGAAATCTTGTTTTTCTTTCTTTCTGGGGTTTTTGCAGTCTGAGGCCTTAGCTGAAGTAAGCAGGGTCATCTCAACCAATTCAAGACCACTTGCATTGCGTTTTTGTTGAGTNCCAGGTTGTTCATTCACGGGGGATCCTTCTCTTTAGCTACTGTTTGGTCCTGTGTTCTAGTTTTTATAAGCTTGGCAGGATTTTCTCTCTTCTGTGGGCTGTGCACTGGTACGTAGGATATCGTCCTCATGAGAGGATGTAAAAGATATCTGTGTCCTCGTGATGGACTTGTGTTTGACCAAGTAACAAGGACAAGAAAAAAAGCTGTGACTTTTTCTCGGGTATTGAAGGCCTATTTTCAATTATATTCTAACTACAATTCACATTACCTTACAACTAGAAAGATAATTAATTTGATGATTTACTCATAAATTTGCCATTGTTCAGAAGACACCGTTAGAAGACAGATCTACATGTTATGTTCTTTAACTCTTATTTTTATTGATGAAGAAGATCAAATCTACCCTTAGGAAATTCATGGATGACACCAAGTTGGAGGGGAGTGTTGATCTGCTGGAGGGGAGGAAGCTGCTGCAGAAAGATCTGGACAGGCTGGGCCCATGGGTAGAAACCAGCAGGATGAGGTTTAACAGGGCCAAGGGCAAGGTCCTATGTTTTGGCCACAATAATCTCTGCAGCTACAGACTAACAAGTTATGAGCACCAAAGAACACGCTTCCATTACCAGGCACCATTGTCAACATCCGCATCAGGAGTGTTATGACTGAGAAACTTACCCTTGACTTATCAGGAGACTGACTAATTGGTATCCTTAAGGATTTTTCTGCCTCAGTGAGAACAATTGCTGGGATATGGACAGCATGATTTCATCCAATTTCACACCACTTCAGCACATGATTAGATCAGATTTAAATGGATGGACTTTACCTATGACTGTTTAGAAGGACAAATCTAATTAATCTGATTGTCTTTCCATGTATTCTTTACCTTTTCTAAAGTTCTAAGCTCTTATTGATTACCAGTGGCCATAAAAAAGTTAGACAAAATATGCATATACTTCTTTTTTTGGCAATGATTATAGACTTAGATTAATCTAATTAAATTTAGGAAAATGAAAAACAGATGGAATAATTATTAATTAAACAGGAATCACAGAATCATTAGGGATTGGAAGGGACCTTGAATGATCATCTAGTCCAATCCCCCTGCCATTATTTCCCTTGTATGTTTGAATTGGGTGTGCTGTGAATTAACAAGCACCAACTAGTTAAAACACCCCTCCAAAACAAGAAAGAGAAGGTAGGGAAGTGTTTACAGATGATGTGTCAGCCCTCTGTGCTGAAACAACGTAGTATCAGCTGTTAAAAATACATCTGCATATTGCTATGATGTAAGGATCATCCAGTTTTCTGTGCCTGCATTTTTAAATGGGATCTCACAAAGAATGAAAACAATTACTGATTTCAGAGTTGATCTGTACTGCCTAATGCTTTTCCATGTTTAGCACCTAGACTATGTGGTAAAGGATCAAGAAGAATTTAGGGTCTGCTACAGTCTACCTCGTCTAACATCAAAAGCTTCTCTCTGAAGCCTCCTTTAGATTTAATAAGGATTCATATATGGAGAGCAGTGTAGAAGAAAGAGACCTGGGGGTCCTAGTAGACAGCAGTGTGACTATGAGTCAGCACTCTGCTCTAGTGGCCAAGAAGGCCAACCTGATCCTGGAGTGGATCGGAAGTGGGGTGGCACAGCTTCAGGCCCTGCTGTGTCACTGGTTGCCTGGGAGAAGAGCCTGACCCCCACCTGACTACAACTTCTCTCCAGGTAGTTATAGAGAGTGATAAGGTCCCTCCTGAGTCTTCTCCAGGCTGAACAATCCCAGCTCCCTCAGCTTCTCCTCATCAGCCTTTTCCTCCAGTTCCTTCCTCAGCCCTGTTGCTCCTCTAAACTTGCTCCAGCCTCTTAATCTCTTTCTTGAAGTGAGGGGACCAGAACTGCCCCCAGTTCTCCAGGGGAGGCCACACCAGCGTGGAGTACAAGGGGAGAATTAGGTCACTAGTCCTGCTGGCGACACTAGTGCAAATACAAGCCAGGATGCCATTGGCCATTCATGCTGCATGGGCACTGTGCTGACTCCTGTTCAACCATTTATCAACCCATACTACTCACTCACCCCTCAGTCTGTAGCTGCAGAGGTTATTGTGGCCAAAATGTAGGACCCTGCCCTTGGCCCTCATCCTGCTGGTTTCTGCCCATGGACCCAGCCTGTCCAGATCTTTCTGCAGCAGCTTCCTCCCCTCCAGCAGATCAACACTCCCCTCCAACTTGGTGTCATTCATGAATTTCCTAAGGGTAGATTTGATCCTCCTCATCAATAAAGGTCATCAATAAAGACGTTGACTAGAACTGCTCTCAGTACTGATCCCTGGATGCCAACTGGATGGGACACCGTTTAAAACCACAGGTAACAGGAAGCAGCTTTGGAATGATGTTTAGAATTGCTGTGTAGTTGTGTTTAGACTGTGTATGCAGAGAACTCCTCAGCCTTGGAAAGAAGAAAACATCGGAGAAGCAGCTTGCACATAAGAATTTTGCACACTCCAGTGGCAAAGGTGGTAAGTGGAGAGACATCTCCCGAAAGACCCTCTTAACCTTAATACACATGCTGTCCGGGAGGAGTTTATGTAAAAGAGTCACAGGGATTCATCTGTATAACCCTTTCTACCTTTTCTAAGGAGTAAGTGTAATCACCCTGCATAAATAGAAGTGCTTTTTAAAGTACAGCACACCTGGATTGGTTGGAATTATTCCCTGGGTGTCCAGCGCTGTGATACACAAACGCCTGCCTAACAACACTCACTATTACTGAGTTCCTTCGATATTTGATTGGATATTTGATGGGATATTTGGTTGGATATTTGATTGTCAGCCTCGGTGGCTGCGAGTCTAATCCTTTGGACGGTGTGATGTCGCGCTCTAGTGGCTGGCTGTGTGACGAGCGCTAACCCGCAGTTCTGTTTCACGTTCGTTAGTGATAACCTGTATTTCTGTTGACGCTAAGGGATCACTCTGTGCATCCATATATTTTTAAATTAAGAGAGAGAGCTGATCTCAGGTATCGTTACTGCCAATACTTCTCTGACAGGCTTTTCAATTTACTGGGAGGGCACAGAGGGATGTGTTAGTTATGGTTTCAGAGATGCCTGTGATGATTGTGCTGGACTGCCTGTTTCAGAGATGCCTGTGCTGATTGTGGTGGACTGCCACAGAGGAGAAATGGGACTATATAGCTAATGAGGCGGGTATGTCCTCAGCAGTTACAATGATACTCTTCTAAATATGTGAACTATCAATCATCAGTGAAAGCAAACCAAAGCACTGATGGTCTGGAAGTATCCCCTAACAGCTATTGGAAATCAAATCATTAATAACCCAGGAATCAATTTCTGCTCCTCCTCCCTGCTCAAGCAGACAAATTACTGAGAAGAGAACTGGCAAGGGGAGAAGCCAATAGGTGACACTTCTTAAGATACATCCTTCTCTCAAAGTGAACAGCAGCTTGCTCCTAATTGCTCAACAGGAGAGACTATCTTGAACAAGAAGCGAGAACAGGTACAGAACAGAAGTGAAGGGGAAAGCTGTGAAAAGAAAAACTGATATAGACCAAAGGGGACTAGTTGGCTGTGTGATGCTACCCCTGACGTTTCCCAAAATATGGCACTTTTAAAGCCATTAACTTTGGGAAATAAGCCATGGTTTATCAGTCTATGTAAACAAAATTGAAGCAAATCTGTGAAAGGCAACTGTTACTAGAAGAAAATAGAAGCTTTAAAATTATGACCTATAGAGAAAAAGACCCCACCCTGTAGAAATGAATGCTTGGCACGCAGCACACTGAGTCCATCCTACATTACAAGTGTTAATAAAGAATTAAATATGGATTTGTCACACTGGGTTCATTTAAAAAACACATAGTCTTTAAAGTCTGACATCAGACACACTGACATCCATTTTATCTAATGTTCTTACCAAAGTCTCCTCCATCTGTAAAAAAACAGTCCCAAAACAGCAGGCAGTTGTGCTTACTCTGCAGCTGCTGTACTGAGAGATGAGTGACTGGAAGAAGTGAAAAATGAGGTTCTGCATCTTCAATTTAAAAAGTATTAACTAGCCTGAGGCCTTAGTTTACCTCTCATTCTTCTGGTCTTTGAATCCCTGCCAGCTGACTCTTCTTTTGCTCCTTCCCCATCAAGTTCCTTCATGACACATTCTCCCAGTGTCTTCCTGAGTCTCTTTTAATCTGTCGTCAGAAGTAATCATCATAAGCCAGAAATAAAGCTGGCTGCAAATGCTGATTCCGCCTTTGGTCACAAAACCGTGGATCGTTTTTTTCTCCTAGAAACGTAATAGGAAGCGGGGACTGGATTAGAAACTGGAGCAGGTGGCTTGTTGTCCCGGAACCAGTGCTGCCAGAAGGGGGAACCTGCTGCACGTCCTTGAGAAAAACCCAGGCGAACAAACCACATGAGGGTTCAGGAGCTAAAAGATAAAGGTGTTGTCGGTCTTGAGGCTGCGCCTGGTTTTCTTTTATTTGGATCCCACTGCAGCCGACTTACACCGGTTTTCCAGCCTTCCAGCTGAGAACAGAAACATGTTCAGGGACAAGGTNCTTCCAGCTGAGAACAGAAACATGGGGTTTAGGGGTAACCCCGCAGTGCTGGGTCAAAGGTTGAACTCGATGATCTTAAAAGTCTCATCCAACCAAAGACATTCTGTGGTTCTCTTAATTCCTGGAAGGGGTTTGGCAAACTTACTGGCTTCTTAAGGTTTTGAGATCAAAAGCAGAGCAAAGTTACAAAGATAGCAGAGGGTACCTGCTGTGGCAGGGGGATTGGACTGGATAATCTTTCGAGGTCTCTTCCAATATCTAATGATTTTATGATTCTATGATTCTATCCAGCTCAGTCCTCTCGTCAACGTTGCTGATACACTTGGACTCAATAAGTTTCTTAGTTTTTGGGTTTAATGATTATTAGTGAGATTTAAAAATCTTCTTTCAAAGCTGTTGGATTTTAACACAATGCCACTCACAGAATGAATGTTAGGGCAGGTACAGTTATGAAGAGGCTCTGTAAATTATATTTTACAGAATCACCAAAAGTTACGGGTTGGAAGTGTAAGAAACACCTTAGATACAAGGGAGGCAAAAAGTCTGTGAAGCAGTGGACAGGGCTGTGAAGAAATTAGTGCAGAACCAGTAGACCCTGGATTTGCTGACATTCATATTTGTAAGAGTTCATAATATTCCCTTCAGTTTTCTCTTCTGCAGGGTAAACAGACTCAGAGCTGAGAACCTTCCCTGGAGCTACTCTCCAGGGAGTGCCCGGCCCGTACTGATGCACAGGGCTGCTCTTTGTCAGGCGCAACACCCACATTCGTCCTTCTCGAACTGAACTTCTCCCCATCCAGCTCTGCAGCCTGTGCAGGTCACGCTGGGTGCCAGAGCAGCCCTCCGGCGCATCGTCCACAGCTCCCAGTTACACCTAACTGGAAACCAGTAACAGCACAGCACTCGGGCACGCCTGAGATGGGCCGGTATTTCCTCTTCACGTCGCATCGCCGCTCTGTGACACCCTGATGTTGCGGTTGCTACTAACGCGCAGGGTGGGACGTCTCCGCGCTGCTCTGCCTGAGCCAGCCCCGTCTGCTGCCGCCGCCCGGACGTGCCCCGCACTGCACTACCCCGATCCGCGTTGTGGCGCCGGCTGAGGCCTGACGCCCCGCGCATACGTTACCCAGCAGGCTTTGCGGTTTGCCGGAAGTGACGTCAAGACGCAGCCGGGCCGTGTGCGGGGGTACCTGCGGTGCTGCTTGGGGCTTTCGCGGTGGGTGCGAGCGGCGGGGCCGGCGCCGGAGTTCGGGAGGCGCGTCGCGGCCTCGCCGCTGAGCGCTTCTCTTCACGCAGGTGCGGCTATGGCGGACCCCATGCAGAACGGGCCCATGCAGGGCGGCGCCGGTGGCGGAGCTGTGGTAAGGAGGCGCGGGGAGGCCGGGGGTGGGTACAGGCCGCTGCCTGAGGGGTCACGGTCAGGCCGCCGCGCTTCTCCGGTTGGAGCGGGGCCCATTGTGTTGCCGGAATCACGGTGTGGCTGGCTGCTTGCTCGGGTGCGGGGAGAGGGGAGCGGCTGTTGCTGATGGGAATGTGCTGCTGCGCCCCCGCCGCTGCTAAGAGGGCCTGGATCGAAACTAGTTCCGTGTGGCAGCGACTCTGTGTCGCTGTTATGTTGGGCAGGTAAGGCAGCGGATAGGGCGCTTGCAGGTTACTTAGGTAAATTCCTGATCGTGTTCGAAGAAGACTGTACAAAGCTGGGGGCAATCTCAAAAGATGCCTTAAATTCGGAAAAAAAAATAATTAAAAATCGAGCTTTTTCGGGTGAGAGGGAGAAAATGGTTTGACTCTCAGGCATCTAATAGCCAGAGGCTTGCTGTTCCTTATGACTGCCTTTCAAGTGTGGGGACTTTATCAGGAGTGATAAGGGCTGTGCTTCAGGATAGCTCAGCAACAGGAGAGGTGCTGGATTGCTGTTAAAAGCTCTTTTCTCTTTTGAGGCCAAGAATATATATGCTATATTTCCACTTTAGAAGGTGGCAGCGATGCTGCTTTCCTTTGTGATGTAATGATGCTACCTTTACCTGGTCTTCTTTTTGTCTGCTCCTGTAAGAATTGTGGAGAATAGCCCCAGGCACTTGCAGTGTATCCTAAAAGGAACCTTGAAGCAGTAGATGCAAAAGTCAGGTTTAAAGACCTTGTGTGGCAACATATTTTATGCTGGCTGTTTAGCGAGGTTTGTTTGTATAGAAAAACTGTCTCCACTGAAGATCTTGCCACTGTATTTGATTGTAGCCTACAAAGGAACCTTTTTGCTTGGAGGAAGCCTGGCTATTTTTTATCTAGTCAGTAATGTCGTATGAGTCAAGCATCACAGAATAAAGCTATGTTCTTTGCTTCAAGCTATAATTAGCTTCTAGTCAGGCTTGGCAAAAGACCTGCAATTTAATATAGAAGGATAGAATGTTCATTGTATGCAAATATTCAGATATCAACTTTACATCTGGGGTTGTGTCTTTTCTTTTCCTGTAGCAATTTCTCATGGCTAACAAGCTGGATACAGCAATGTGGATTTCCCGCTTGTTCACAGTTTACTGCTCAGCTTTATTTGTCCTGCCTCTCCTAGGGTATGTATTGTGATACTGTAAAACAGCATGAAAAATTTGCAAGGGAGCTACAATCCCTTTTCGTACAGTTGGGTTTTATGTGATGGTAGGTTTGTTCAGCTTGCTTGGGTGCATTTTGTCAAATGCTTTACACATTTCTAGGTTGGATTAAAACCCTTTTTGATGGGTTGAGCAGCTGTAAGGTAGTGACAAATGCGTGTTTTTATGTGTAGTTACAGAATAATACACGGAGTGGTTTTTCCTTTAGTACCTGCAGTAAATCAGTGCTACTAGTTTGAGTAGTTTGGTAATAACGTTTCTGTACAATACTAGTGATACTTGGGGTATTGTGTAATTGTGATGCAATTCTCAAGGGAGGGGAGGACTTCTGAGCCAGGGACTTGGTTCACGTGGTAACATCTCCTCTGATGATTTGCAGGTTGCATGAAGCAGCAAGCTTTTATCAGCGTGCCTTGCTGGCAAATGCTCTTACTAGCGCTCTCCGACTACACCAAAGGCTACCGCACTTTCAGCTTAGCAGGGCATTTCTGGCCCAGGCTTTGCTGGAGGACAGCTGCCACTACCTGTTGTACTCTCTTATCTTTGTGAATTCCTACCCTGTTACAAGTATCCTTTACTTGAGTCATCCTGGTAATGTGTTTGAATACCTTGGAAAAAACTCGATCCTTTTCCTGTGCTGGGATTTGAAAAACTAGTTTAAATTAGAATGTTTGCTATTCATAGAACATGCTTTGTAAAGTAGGAGAGGCTTATGTTGATGAATTCATATTCAGGTTAATCGTCTCTATAACTAGTGCACTGAAATATCTGGCTGCTTATTTTCCTGAGACTTCAATTTGCTGCATTTCATGAACAACCTCAGATGGTACTTTGAGAAGTTAACTGTTGCTTATTGCCAGTACAGAGTTTAGATATGACTTCTCACTCTAAGTGGGATGTATATAAAGAGGCACGTAGCTTTTTCAGATAAGTTATTTAACAGATCAAGCCTGCGAAAAAACCTCGCTCCTATGGCTTGTTGAAGTTGGTGTTTAAAGAACTGGCTTTCCTTTGTGCCATTTTGCATGCTTAATGTTCTAGTCCTCAGATGTCTCTTCTATTGCTCTCTGAAGTCTAAAAGGCTGGCACTCCTTGTTCTTTGGTAAAGAAAGGTGTTTTGTAAGAACTTAGTAAAAATGACACGACTACTATTCAATAGATTTTAAGTAGTAACCTCACCTGTGCCTTTCATTACACTGGTGTGTAATGGCATATGTTGTACTTCCACATACCTGCATACACATGCATTTTGAAGTGAATCAACATGCATGAGAAGGAATTGTAAGGAGGAAGAGCTATAAATATAGATGTTGCACTTCTGCATGTGTTAATTCAGCACAGTTGATTCCAATCAGTATCTTGCAAATTGCTGCCAAGCAAAGACTTGTGTGTTAGCATAATGCAATGGAGAAATGATGCACATTGTGCTGCCTATAATTTTTCTTATCGCTTGCTTCAGTGAGTATTTTTCCAGTTCTGCTGTTCTCTTTGCTTCATGCTGCCACATACACAAAGAAGGTTCTTGATGTAAGTATAACGTGCTGTATGATCCAATACTGTTGGTATTCCTTGAGTACATAAAGAGGCTTGGGTTGCAGCTATGGTGTCCTTTAAGTTCCTAGTAAAGGAATTGGAGTGAAACTATAATATGGAATCTCAGCACAGAGTATCTAAGAAGTCTTATTTTAATTTGTGGGTGTTAGTTCCCACCCCCCTTTGGTTACAACTGGGTATATTGGTGTCTACAATAAATACTTTTCTTTAAATTATAATTTTGAAGGAAATGAAAGCTGCATAACAGTTAAGTTGAAACAAAAAATAAGCCTTTTCTAGCTAAACCATAGCCTGTGACTTTACTGGTAAGGTAACAAACTGCAGGGTGAGGCCAGGAATCAAAAGAGCTTGCAAATTGGACCTGCTGCTCAGTGAACTGTCTCGTGCAGTGTGAGATAACTTTAGCCTTTGCCCAGTTCCTAACTGGGCTGTCTTATTAACATGTAAGTTCTTCCTCATGGCCATCTCCGTGCAGTTGAACCTAGAATGGGTGGGTGAGGGCATTGCACTGCTTTATGGTTTTAACTGAACTGTAATTATGGAATTGTAAGAATCTGGTAGTTTCCTTTGGGTACTAATCTCCATACCTTTAAGGGACCTAGACTTAAAATGCTGGAATGAGCTGTAAATGATTGAGATTTCTTTTGGTTGGAAGAGATGGGTATAACTTGTCTATTTTTCTGGCAATCTTTTCTTTAAAGGCACGAAGTTCAAACAGTCTGCCATTTCTAAGAAGTCTTTTAGAGAAACTGAATGCTAATCAGCAGAATATTTTAAAATTCATTGCTTGCAATGAAATTTTCTTGATGCCAGCCACAGTTTTCATGCTCTTCAGGTAAGAGTTATGATAAACACTTTTGGAATTAGAAACCTTTTGCAATTTCAGTTCTCTTGAGTCATATATCTCCATTTGTATGGTTCTGGCTGACCAAACCTTGAACTTTTGAGTTAAATTATTTGATTCTAAAACTTTTCCAGATGTTGCATGGTGAATCAAAAAACATTTTACTTTGATACAGCTAAGCATTGAAAACCCCTTTCAGTGCATGGGGTTTGGGTCATTGCCTCTTCAATATTTGGAGAGTGAATGACTCCCCATTTTAGAAAAAGTCACAGCAGGCTGAGAGCATTTGTTTCGAGTGGTCTCCCAGGCAGCAGAAGAGAGTAGAAGTTAACAGAAAACATAATTTGTCTTTATCTTTCGATACGTCAGCTGAACAGTGCTTCAGCCCTTTCACTTCAGGCCTTTCACTTAGCAGGTGACAGATACAGTATCTGAAACTTTCATGTGCTTTAAACTTGTTTTTAGGAGCGTAGGCTTTTTTGTGTCTCTGGAGACTTATGAGTGCTGAGGCACTAGAACTGGTTACCCAGGGAAGTTGTGGATGCCCCTTCTTGGGTAGTGTTCAAGGCCAGGCTGGATAGGCTCTGGGCAACCTGGTCTAATGGGAGGTTGGAACTAAATAATCTTTAAGGTCTTTCCCAGTCTAAACCACTCTTAGGATTCTATGATTTGTCTTTAAACTGTTGTAGAGTATTGTATTGCTCATAAATACTGTACAGGTGGCAGAGTTACTTTTTCCCATCTCCTGTGGCTCACTTTCCTTTTTAGATTGTTAACTTCTGGGCAAAGACACTGCTCGTACTTGAAGGAGCTCTGGTTATTGGAACTATAAGCTAGATCTTTTTAAATGCTACATGAAGAAGTGTCAGTCATTACAATGGCATTTCTGAGCTTTGCCGAGTATGATGAGCGTGCTTCCCTTCTGCTATTTTATAGCACTGTTGTGGGAAACAGCAGCTTTGTAAAGCATCATAGATTAATTTCAGTGTAATGGAAATAACCCATGAACATCCTTCCATTAACATCCTGATGCATCTGTAACAGTCTCCAGTGTATTCTGTGTATTGCAAAAGGTACTAGAAATACGGTGTCAGTATTCAGAGTGCTGCGATTAAAGCTGGAAAGGGTTGCTCTCACTGGATTGTTGCTAGATAGCTTCTGTGCTTGATCAGTAAGCTTTACTTTAGTACCGAACAGGAGTCTGCCATCATTGCTGTGACTCTGTGCCCACCACCAGAAAGGAGACATCTAATAATAGTTGAAATCAGTACAAAAGCAGCTCTACTCTAACTGCTTCATTGAGCAGTTTGGGTGGGTTTTATTCTATACTGAAAGTTTCTGGTTTTATAAATCCATGGGGTAGTACTTTTTCTTCTCAGACCTAGATTACCTAAACCAATGTGACTCCAGTCTAGTGCATTTTGAACCTTAATATTTGCTTATTTTTATTAGGAAAAGTCCCAGTTTCGTGGTTTAGTTTGGTTTTTGTTAGTATTAAGCTCTATTTCTCTATTCTCTTTCAGTGGGCAAGGGAGTCTGCTCCAGCCATTCATTTATTATAGATTTCTTACTTTACGCTACTCCTCTCGGCGAAATCCATACTGTCGGTAAGCACTGAATTGATTCTGGGAGTTACATTTCTGAATGCCATGCAGCTAAAATATGTTCATTATGAGATTCTTAGTAGCGAACCTACAAATGATAATTTTAGAATGTGGAATATACTTGAATGCTAAAAAAACCCCAGACAGTTGGGTCAGGGTATATATCTGAACTTCTCTGAAGTGTGCCATCATCCTTGAATAGGATTCCAAGCCTGTCCGAGGCTAAGTGTGTCTGTACCTGAACAGGCACTTGTGAATTGTGTAATGTTGACAAAAACCAATTTGTGGACCCTAACTGGAGGAGATAATGAACACTTTTAAGTTCCTAAGTGACGTTAGTTACAATTGGAATAGAGCTGTATTGATTTTGTTTGAAGAGTTGGTCAAGCCAATGAATGCTGTGGCATTAAACTTTGATTTCAAAGATAATCCTGTGAGGATTGGCTCATGTCAGTGCTTTCTTAGAAACTTTAGCTTAGCAGGTATTGCACTGCTTAAGATTTTTGTGAACATACTTTCCAATATGATCACTGTTCCATTAGAAAATGGTTTTCTGAAGTGGCTTTGGCTGCCATGGCATAGAGAGTCAGGTCTGAGCGTTCTAAACTTCATTGCCTCCTATTCCCCACTGTTTGATAGGTAATCAATTGTTCTGTTGTACTACATGGTTTTTGTTGTTTAACAGCCACAAGAACATAACCTGTGCATGTGCTTGGTCTACAAACAGTTTATATTGTGCGATACTAAAACTAACTTTCAATCAAACTAGTTTATGCAGGATGTTTATCTGGTGCTGTGGGGTTTTCCTCATGGGTCATAGTTGCTTCTAGAGTGCAGGGTTTTTGTGTTCAGTCAAGAGGCCACACAAACAGGTAGCTGCCTCCTAACTGCTTGTCCTTCAATCTCTTTTTAGTGCTTTTTTTGTCTTGAAGGTGGAATTTTTGTTGTCTTTGTATTGGCCTTTAGCTGGGAAGTAAGCTAATTAACAAAAGTTAATTAAAATGCTAATGTTTAAAGGCCAAGAATTCTGAAGCTCTTGCAAGATCCTGCAGTATTGAGTTACTGAGCTGATCTAATGAACCTGCTAACTAGAGTATGTGGAGGGTGGTGAAAGTAATAAAAGGTAGATGATACTTCTGATAAATGCTGTAGGATTTTAAAAGTCTAAATCTGGTGTGGTTTTTTTTCAGGACTCTCTTCACCGAGTTGAGGATTGTTGTTGAACACTTAATAATGAAGCCCTCGTGTCCCGTTTTTGTAAGAAGACTGTGCCTCAGCAGCATTTCCTTTATAAGCAGATTGGCACCAACCGTTGCATAGCCAAATTTCAGGCACTTGTGTTTTGTGAACATTATGAGCAGCTGGCACTTCTGCTGGTGACTCTAAATCCCTGGTTTTACACTGATCTCAGTCCAGGCTGTATAAAAATGTGTGTATGCTTTTCTTGGAGATCATATGAAATTTAGTCTATCGGAAGCAAGTCATGGAAAACTTACAATTACTGTGCTGTTTTGCTAATTGATGGGGGGGAAAAAAGTAGCTGCATTCTATCCCAAACTTACCCAGTCGTACAGAATTGGTTTATTTAGGAATCAAGGATTGTTTGATTTAAAATATTCACAAATCTCAGTAGGTTTATGTTAGTTGGAACAGTAGCTACTGTAGGAAGTCTCCAGTAGATAGCAGTTGGCACACACACTAGTGCAGTACACTTTGGACGGTGTTCTTCTGCTTACTAAATGTCTCTGTAGAACTGTCTTGTCTAAATGACTATAATCAGTGTAATAATAAGGCCCACTTAGGTTTCTGTCCCTTCTGTTAAATCCAGTCAAGCTGATCTAGTTAACACCTGCTCTGAAGATGATGCTGGTTTTAATAATACTGATTAAAAAACCCTTCCAAGTTTCTACCTTGTGACATTATCTTACATTATGTTGTTGTAAGAAATCCTGATCATGGGAAACTCTGCAGTTAACTGTCATAAGCAAGATGTGTTTCCAAGCCAACTTGCTGACCTCTAGGCTTTTCAGATGCAGATGCAATGCTTAAATTTTTAACCCTCCCTCGAATCAACTAATCAATGTAAACGAAGTAACTTCTGCAGCCAACTTCTGCAGCATTGCTGCAGTTATGTTCTGCTGTCTACACAAATGTGAGGCTGCAGTAATTCAAGCATGTCAGCTTCTTAGAAAATTCATCTGTAGCTAGCTCTGTATAAATTGTTCTGGATTCTGAGCCAGGAATGTTTTTTGCATAAACACTCAGGAGGCCAGTCTCATGACTACGGAAATGAAAATGAAATGAAATGCTGATGATGCATTTACCCAGCAGCTGAAAGGAGTGTGGTAAAAAGAGTCGTCGATTGTGTTCAGTCAGATTTTATTTCCATAAATTCAAGGCAAAATATTTGCCTAACCTGTAATTGTTAGTATTCTAATTGCAGAAAATTGAACTGGTTTCGTTGGCCTTTTGTAAATGTCTGTACTTTGCTCATCCTTGGCCAGAGAAATCTTACGTGAAACACTCTCGAGAACAGTCTTGAAGCAGTTTCCTGTAACTATGGAGTTATCTTGTCATGTGGATATCATGCAGCCTTCCAGTTGTATTAGTTTATTAGATCAGAGCCATGTATCTATAAACCTATTTCATCTTTTGCTCAACTTCTTGGTACTGAAGAAGCAATTGATAACTGAATAGGATATTCTTTGACTACTTGTCTTGCTCCCTGACCACGTTTAGCTATTTATAGAACACTTGCACACTGCAGAGGCGACTGCATGCAGTAATGCTCTACAGCTGCTAAAGTTTTACAATGAGATTCACTATATGTATATCCTATAATGTGAGGATTTTATAAGAACTAAAATTTCTACTGCAATAAAAGGAGTGTGAAACGTAATTTGCTAGGCTCTTTAAGCTTATTTTTGCTCTAACAGAACCGATGCTTGAACCTGGAAGTTGAGCAGAGTGCTCTCCCATGTGTATGTGTGCATGTTCTTCTATTCCCTCTGCTGCTTCTGGATTGGGACATATTGTCTTGTGTGCTTTATAGGGAATTTTTGCCTCCTGAAGTGCAAAAATTTCTTCCTCTCTTTAACCCAAGAATAAGCACTGCAACAATGGTATCTAATCAAAGCAGAAACCCAGACATGTCACCCTTTCAACAATTCACCCTGTTTCAGACCCTATTTTGTGTTACGTGGTGTATTTTTCTGGTGGTGGTGACATCAGACTCTGTTCAGCTCTTTGCACCACTGTAATTAACTGGTCATGTAAGTTGCTCCCCTGTAGTGGGTGTGGAAGGCAAATAAATACTTCTGTAATTACTGTAAGCAAAATAACATGTTCCTTCTGAGCAAATTCTTGTGGTCTAAGGCTGCTGTTAGAGGTGCAGTCTGCTGCTCTGGTAATTGTTGGTGGTTATTAAATTAGTCTCAATTGGATCTGAGGTATCGTAACTGAAGCTAAGTCTTGAGATCCAACTTTATGAATGGATGAGGCAAATTGAAGCAGTGAGTGAGATTTTCATAAGCAGAGTTGGAAGACCATGGCATGAAGGGGGGCTTATAGGCAGAGACTGAATTTCTCGTTAAATCTTCCTATTAAGATTTAAATGAATTAAGAGGAGGAAGATGCTTCATACGTGGGGTTGGGTTTGGTTTGCCTATGTTCTTGGCTTTGCAAGGAATTGCTTTGACAACTGATCCTTGGATTTTACTGGTGGCCTGATAAAACTTGGCTCTCTGATGTGCTGAGAGAAAATGGAACAATGGGATGAGGGTACTTCCAAACAAAAATAAACAGGGCAACTGACCTGCACATTGCATCAACTCTTGACTTTATCGCTGCAACCTTTAGGCTGTCTAGGGGGCAACACCAAGTTTCACAAAGCTGGCAGAGGCATTCAGTTCTTGTGCCTGCTTCCTGACCACGGTTTCACTGGTTCTGTTACTAACAAACGCATGAAATGCTGGTTGTGACCCGATAGCTTAAGATCTTTCTGATGGAAAGAACAGCATGTTCATGTTGCTATGCTGTCAACAGGTAGACAAATGCAGATGTTTAATATGCATTGAACAGATGTGGTAGTAGAGAAATGCTGCAACTGGCTGTAAAATGCCTGCCAATCCCAAATGTGAAGCAGAGTTTTGTCTTACTGAAAGGTTGTCTACCTCATGTAGTCATTGTTTCCACTGATGTAAGTCATACTGGAGTTTATTCTTGTTGTCTTCGATTTTGTAAGTTAAAGTGCTGTTGCTTAGATTTTGTGGGTAAACCTACCCCTTGCTATGCTCTAGCTTGCTGCAGGGATGACGTTCCAGCATTAAGGTTGCAGTAGTTTCTGAGCTGGTAACAATATATGTGCTAGGACTACCCAAAGAGCAGTCTGTGTTGGTCCTTTTTATCGTTAAGAGGCTGGTATTGCAAACAAAATTTAATCACTAATTCCCTTAGTAATTAAAGCGCAGATCTTTTCCACTCTACAGACAGAGATGGAGTGAATGACCAATCATCAGAGGTGAGCTCATTCTGGCAGAGCAAGAAATAGAAGCGTGAGGGCTGAAATGAGCATCCAGGGATAACTGTCGTTTGTTTTTACACCACAAGTGACATGGTCTTGTTTTCCATCGGTCCTGCTGCTTAAACATTTTCAAGGAGTACAGTACCCTATGGTGCTTGGATTAAAGGCAGCACAGCCCACTGAGCTAGAACATCTTTTGAAGGGGTCTCAATTTATTTGTGTGTGCAAGAGCTGGGTACGGCCCCTCGTAACCATCTTCTTTCTGGTGAGGAAAAATAACGCTTAACAGAGTAAGATCGTGAGCACAAACGTAGATGTTAGTAGGGTCTCCTGATCTGCTGTAGTTGACTGCAATTCTCAAGTGCTTAGCGTATCCTTGTACTGTAACTTATTCCTGATCCTAACATTTAAGAAAGTTGTCTTAAAATTGCAGGAAGAGTCAGGCCTCGCTGTTTTAAATCAGCTTTTAAGGAACCTTAAGCAATCCCTTTATTTAAGAAACCCGTTAGCAGTAGGGATAATGTAATGGAATTTAATCTGATAGGTAGATTCAAAATGTGTTTTTCATAAAACATCAGCTCTGCTTAACTGTTTGGCAGCAGCCAGCTCTGTGATCGTAGCAGGTACTGCGCAGGTAAGGGAGTTTCGCTGCTCAGTTCTGTGCCATCCAGATGGTACCAGCTTCTAAAACGAATGGAAAAATTCATCTTTTACTGGTTGGTATACAAGAACCGAGGCACAAAATGCTAATGTAAGGGCTCAGAGGGGAAATAGAGTTCTCCTGCATATTTCAGAAAATATGGAGCCCTTTCAAGAAAATCTAATGAAGGTAATAATCACAGGCTGCTGACGCTAAGGAAAACGGACCTCGTTCCCTCGTTCTTTCATGCAGCGATTTACTGGTCCCAACTGATTTTCAGATTGGATCACTGCAGTAAATTACCCATCCCAGAACCTGTGAAAGCAAACACTGGGATCCATATTTGTTTAGTGTTGTGCTTAAATCAGCAAGAATGATAAATGTGATGATTTGAAATTGGAAATACCAAGGGCTTTTCACGGTGAGTGAGCAAGCATCTCCATTTGTAATTTATCCGGGACCCTTTTTCACTGTCTGTGCTTTGTATGTGAAGTATTTATTTCAAAACAAATTAAATTGTTATCTCTATTGATACAGCTGTGGTTTGGTTGCTGTTCTTAAAATCAGGAGGTAGTTTGGGGTTGCGGGGTTTTTTGATTTGAACTGTTATCAGTGTTGTGTTGAACAACATCACCTCTTCATATCGCTGCATCTGTACGGACCAAGAGCTTTTCATGTTACATGTCATCTGTGTGGAGCTGGTGTGGGTTTTGATTGGGGTTTTGTGTGTGTGTCTGTGTTCAGTGTAGTAGTTTCTCTTTATTTGAGCTTTTCTCCTTGTTGCTTTGCTATGGTTTCATACTTGCACTCTAGGGGAAGATACTATATTGCCCTGACGTATGTGTCCAGGTTTGGACTCCCCACCACAAGACTGACAGTGAAGGGCTGGGGAGGAGAAAAAGGTGTCGACCAAGCTAGTAAAAGGTTTGAAACGAGTGTCGTGTGAGGAACAGTTGTGGCATGTGGGGCTGTTTAGCTTGTAGAGGAGGAGACAGAGGGGAGACCTTGCTTTCTACAACTATTCCAAGGGAGGCTGTAGAGAGTTGGGGGTTCATCTCTTCTCCCTAATGGCCAAAGACAGGATGAGGGGAAATGGCCTTAAGCTGCACCAGGGGAGATTCAGGTTGGATGTCACGAGGGATTGAGGTTTTTACCTTAGGATGTTGCAGCTACATGCCACGGTAGTTTGCTACCAGCTGCTCTACATACTTGGCTATCCCACACTGAATCATAGAATGTTCCAGGCTGGAAGGGACCTCCATTGGTCATCTAGTCCAACTTCCCTACACAGGCAGGGATATCTCTTCCTAGGTCAGGTTGCTCAGAGCCTCTTCAAGCCTGATCTTGGATGACTCCAGCGGTGTGGCTCCCACCATCTCCCCAGGCATCCCATTCCATCCATCAACTACTCTCAGATTGAGGAACTTTTTTCTAATTATCAGCCTCAATCCCTCCTTTCCCAGCTTGACCACACTGCTCCTTGTCCTACCCATACAAACCTTTTGGACTAGACCTTCCCCTGCTTCATGTAGGTTGTTATTGATGCTTTTTTTGCTTGTTCTTTGTCTCCTTCCCCAGGTTACAGTATTTGTCAAGAGAAAAATTCATGCAGAGCCCTGGATCATGAGAATCCTGATTAACCACCACAACAGTAGTGTCTCTGAATCTATGGCATTCCAGCATTATTATTTTCCTTCCTGCTTCACATTTACAACACCCAAACCAGACAAGGCAAATTCAGTTACTCAACTGGATAACAGAATACAATATAGTAAATCTAAATGAACGCAACAGTTAACATGTTGTCTGGAGTATAGCAGAGACTCTTCACAGGAATGACAAATGCCTTGAGAATTTCTATATTCTTCTATCTATCTTTACATAGATATTTCATGTTTCTTTTCTACTGTTAGTCTCTTGCCAAAGTTAGCAACTGCCATCAAAATGTGGGTCCACTGCATGCTAGAATCCAGCTAAAATGGGTGAATTGCCCTCCCCCTGGTACTTTACAGCTTGCAGTGAGTTTAGCACCTAACTCCACTGCTGTACATCTGGTACCTAATGATCAGCATCTGTTGCAACATTCTGGATTCACCTGGTATAACTGCGATTGGACTACAGGGAAGACAAGTGTTTACTTTCTGCAAGCGTTTTCCTTCAGTTTGCCTCCGTTGGGCTTCTAGGACAATCTTACTGGCTATGCTAATCACTAGCTAGCTGGTAAAGCAGTTACGTGTCAGCAGCCCTTGTTACAAACAGGCAGGGTAATAACTCTCCTCAGTCATCCAATGCTATCAGGTACATTAATTACTCAAAGTCCCTGCCAGGGTAACCTCTGGTGAGCTCCCAGGAACACAGATGAAGACAAGGAAGCTAGAGATATTTTGTCAGAATAATGCAAACTGCTATCAAAGCTGATCTGAAAAAATCTTACGGGTTGCTCAGAGGTTTTTAAACTAATAAACGTGTCAGGGGGACTGATGGCATGCATAGTCCTGAGGCAGCTGGCAGGTGAGAAAAGCAGGTGTCACAGCAGGGATGGCTACAAAACCTCACAGCCATCCTGGCAGGCACACTCTCCCTGGAGAAAGACATGGGGGTTAGGAGATGCTGTTTTATCAATGGGCTGTAGGGGAGAGCTGAGAGTGCGGGCAAGCATTTCTGCCCTTGCTAACAGCCCCTGTAAAACCCTGGAGGGGTAGGGTTCATGTCGGGACTTGAATCAAGGGCTTTTTCCAACCTGAATGATTCTGGGATTCACCTTTAAACACACACACACCCATCTGTTATCTCTTCAATCACAGAACTGGGCTGGAAGGGCCCTCCAAAGGGCATCTAGTCCAACACCCCTACTCCAAGCAGGGCCATCACTCACCAGATCAGGTTGCCCAGGGCCTGACTCTTAATGACTCCAGGGATGGGACCTCCACCACCTCTCTAAGCAGCCTGTTGCAGGGAATTTACCCCGCTATTAAACTTGGCGTTCGCGAGGAACCAGGCAAGAGCCGCTGTCGCTGCAGACCGGCCTCTCCTGGCGAGTGAGGCGGCCCTGCTCAGCGCAGGCGCGGAGGGAGGGGCGAGTGAGTCAGCCGCGGTGCCGGGTTCCTCCCC
>VZRI01009265.1:96656-124251 GCA_013397515.1 Upupa epops | reverse complement strand
GGTTCCTCCACTACCTGCATCAGATGGTGGCATATAAGTTTATTAATAGCCATATAGTCCTAAATATATTGCTCCACACTGGGTTGTAACTCATGTGATCATGCACTTTTTTTCCTGCCACTCTTGCTTTTGAAGTGAAATAGTAGACAGTTATTTCTGTACCCCAGAATCTTCCTATTCATCTTCATTAATGATTATCTCTGTCACTTTTAAGCTGGCTCTGTAAAAACAATACATGTATAATTGACCAAACACCTTTCTCTAAGGCAACATTATTGATGTCAAGTGGAACAGAATGCCGATGAATTGTAAGAGCAAATTTTGTCTCAAAGGCTACACTGCACTGATAGGTTTCCTGTCCTGTAATAGTTGTAACCAGTGTTTTTAATGGAAGAAATAATAAATTCATTAAACAGGGTATTTTACCTCTGGAAAACCATCAGGAGAAGATGTAACAACTACAGCTGAATGAACAAAAAAAAGGAAGTTTAAAAAACCCCACTCAACCAAACACCCAAATCTTCGGAGATGCTATAAAATGAGAAGCACAGTGTATTCCAGCTCAAATCACTAATGGTTAAATTCCTCTCTCAGATTCTTATAAATCAGAGTACACCACTGACTTTAATAGAGTTACGCTGAAATTATGCTGCTGTAGTCAGCTCATTTTGGCCCTACAAACTTGGCATTTGCTGTTGTAGATCTGTTCCAAGCCTTGTGGAACCGCTTGAGAATCATTGTATTCAGATAATGGGTTTTGAATCAGATGGTGTAAGTTTAACATGAATCATAATTAGCCCAGTTTATTGTTTGTATGCCTCACAATATACAAGAGAGCCATGTGAGCCAGCTGGAGCATTTTTGCTTAGGAATGGAAATGAAACCATGAAGTATTTCACTTAGTCCACCAAATTGCAGTCATATGGTAACTATAAGTAATTATCAAACTAGCACAAGCTTGGGGCATTGGTTTCCTATGAAGGGTGCTGTCTCCTGATGTTAATGTCTCCAGAAAAGTGATTCTTGTCTTTGACTTCTTGTAAGTCTTGTCTAGTCATGACACTCATCTTGTATTGTTGATGTAGGAATAGCATTTCCTTGCCTACTATGTTTGCTTAGTTCATTATGCTCTGTGTATGTAGTGGGCAGGAGGACCCATGGCTCATGAAGCTTGTTTGTGACCTGATTTATTTTGTAGTTGTATCAACAGAATTTGATAAACTTTAACGAAATGATTCTTGATTAATAGTAGTGGACAGTACCATACAAGGCTGAGATCTACTGTAATTCCGTCACTCTGCCACAGTGATATTGCTCACAGTAAGGAAGAGGGAGCTGTATTTGATGTATATATGTATATTTACATAATGATTCTTTAAAATGGTTGTGTGTGTGTTCAAAAGAAAAGAGTTACTGTGTGTTCATCAGGGATTTTTTTTTGGAAGTGTTATAGTGGTGTTGATTACAGCAAAACTTAGTACAGTGTACTTTATGCTTGGAAGCAAAACAGCACACAACTAATGTATGCATCCCTTTTCCTTGCTGCAAAATGCTTTTACTGTGGAACAAGTCTGTTTCCTTCTGAACTGATGAAAGGGAAACATCTAAACGCTAGTTAGTATAAAGAGAAGAAGCCTTTCTTCTAGTCTTCAACTAAGAAATGAGCAAATGAAGGGAAAGGACGCTTTTGTACCAATATCACATAAAGGGTAATGAAACTGGAAATAGATTCATGATTTATTGTTCCTCCATGTTAGGTATATGGGAAAATTTGCTTTCAGTATATGTAGTGTCTGCTCAAATAGCATGACTAAAGAGAGACCGTGTGAATATGAAAGATCCCAGATGAATGAGGCCTGAAATGGAAAACCACTATTGCTGTAGCAAGAAGGTATTTTGTGTCTTGCCAGTAATCTGCCAACATTTGATCTTTGGCTAGCAGAGGCATTGGTTTAGTAATCTGTAAGGGGCCCTTTCTCCACCTGCCACCTAAACTGACTAAAATCATTACGTTGCAGCCATCCCATTTTCTAGGTGTCAAACCAGCAGAAATAGGGAGAAGTGGTGATACAAATTCCATGTAAGGTTCCACATCACTTACTAAGGTGGAGAAAATAGAAGGTGTGTCTTTCTCTAGATAACAGTTTCACTCTGTTGAGGTGAAGGGTGCTTTAAATCAGTCAGGAGCAGGAAAGCAATTGATAGCAGAGGAGATCCAGGTCTGCAGAGGACAGTTCCAGTGGTGGGGGTCTGGAACATCCCTGTTTCTTGCGTGTTGGCTGCCCATGTCTCCAGCAGAGCTGCTGTGTGTGCAGAGGCAGGTCTGCTTGTTTTAAGTAAATAACCCTGGAAAAATGGAGTGGATGACAGCCAGCTTCACAAGAACTTGGGACTTGTGACTCAGAACAAGTATGCAACTGAAATCTTGAAATGCCATGTGAGACTGGAAAGCTTTGTTTCTAAACCTAATTTGGGACAGTAACTGGCTGCTCATGAAGTGGTCTCTCTGTGCCAGTGTGTATGGGGACGGAAGTATAGTCTTGAGTGTGAAAAGCACTCTTTGTTTTGCCCCAGCGTGTAACCAGGTGTGCAGTGCTTTTCGATTTTAATATTCCTTAAACACGGTCTGGAACAGTATCTATTTTTTAGATGTCTTCAGTTAATGAAATGGCCAAATACAATTGTGTGGCAATACAGTTGCATGAAGTGCAAAACAAACCAAAAGACCCTAATTTACATTTGTGCCAATACCATTAGTGTAAATCGGTTATTAGCTATTTATGCTAAAAAACTGTAATGAAAAGCATAAAGGTAGTTTTATTAACTACATTTTGTCTTGTAAAATCCATGCTGCAAGGCACACTTTGCAATGAGTAATTTTGTCATGTGATAGAGCATTTGCTCCACCTAACTAAACAAATCACTACCCTCTTTTCTGCACTTTGTGTTGTATAAACACACCACCACTCTGAAGCCAATAGGACAGTCATGTGCAAGGCATTTGCAATTCAATAGCAATGTTGGATAGTTCTTTACCCAATTAGTCTCAAGTATATGTAGGAAGGGACAATTAAAGACAAAAAGGCATTTACAAATTATTATAATGCAGGAATAACAAGGAGGGAAGTGGGTTTTGATTATAGCTTTTTAATAAACATGTGGGGAGAGATGGGCATGCCAGGAAAACAGAGCTGCACCTTATCTGTTGTTCTGGTTTTAGTCTCTTCACCCATCTAGGGCAAGGTTTTCTGGGGTGTGTGGGGCAGAGTTGCCCTTATGTGGTGCAGCTTCTCTCGCTTTGGTGGAAGTGTTTAGGAATGGTTGTGTGGTGGTGGAAGTAGTTTAGGAACCAGGACACACTCTTGCCTTTACATATAAATTGTGACCACCTTGATTTCTAACACAGCCATTCTAGTCTCATCCTGCGCTGCTCAGGTCCTTTCCAGAGCTTCTTTACAGCATTTGGGCACTGGGTCCCTTCCTTGCTCCACCAGTCAGGCATGCAGACAGCAATGGCAAGAGGAACAGAAAAGGTAAGGCTTCTGGAAAGAGTATAGCAGACTATTTGGAAAGAAGGTCATAGTGTACACATGCACAGAAGACGCTGCTATCCAGCGTTGCTGTAAGCTGCTGTGTTAAGTGGCAGTGCAGGTAAGAATGTTTCATGAGATGCCCATTGCCAGGTATCTCAATTAGCAGTAACACTGTGACTCTCTTTGGACAAGGCTTTCTTCTGGCAGCAGAGTGAGCTCAGCAGCATTGACCTATTCTGATTCTGGCTCCCTTGACCAGCAGGAGGTCAGAAAGGCAGCTACCAGCAACTCAGCTCAGCACAGCAAACCAGCTTAATTTAGGCTGGTCCCGTGGTCCGGTTGTGCCTGCCCCAACCAGGTAGTACTGATGAGGAGCTGAATGAGGTCTGGGAAACCCAGCAGGAAGAAGAGAAGGGAAGAAGGAAAAAGGTGTGGTCAGGACTAGCACTGGGAAATGCAGCTTAAATGTTAGGAGAGATGGACAGATGGAGTGATGACTGGATCAGACGGAGGTCACAGACTGGCATTTTGGAGGACCTGAACATTTAAGGACATTGCAAAACTGGGAATCAGTTAGAGGAGAGGGACACATAGTAAGGTCTGAGGGCTGGATTATGTTGGCACACTTGCTGAAACTCTCTCAGGCAGGGGTATTGGGAGGCTAAGTGCTCACCTGTCCATGATCCTGGGCACAGCACCTTCTCACTGGCAGGGCCGTGTTCCTATATGAGCACCCCAGTGCCCTGTCCCATCACTGCAGCAGGTGTTTGGGGCTGAGATGCTTACTCCATATCTCTGCCAGGAGGAGCTGCATTTGAGAGATGGATGTTAGCTTCTTGGCATGGAAGCCACTTCAGGACATTTTGGACTTGAGGAGTAATTTTGAGAGAACAGATGCTACTGCACTGTGATTCAGTCTGCTGCCTTTTTCTGGGGTACTTCTTCAGTCCTTATATCCCACATCTTCTGGTTTGTCTTCACATAGGTGCATTTTCAGTCAGATTCTATGGTTTCCTTACTTAATGTAATCCAATTTTAACTGAAGCTCCTTTGGGAAAAGTAGGATTGAGACAGATGAAGGATGCATATTTTTCCTTTTCCAGAAATTAAAAGAGTTTTTAGTTCAAACAAAACTGTAGTAGCCCTGTTAGCAAATGTGAATTTGAAGATCATATATACTACTTATTTCTCTAAAGAACATATTTTGACAAATGCAAACAACTTCAGCTTAATGAATTCCCATATTCCAGTGGAATTCCAATTTTTCACATTGGTATTAAAAGTTAGCACTAAATTATACTCCTAAATTACAGTGTCATTTAACCTACTTACGACTGATATCTAGCAGATGTTCTGATAGAAAACTGATGATGATTATTCAGATGTTCTGATCAGAAAACTGATGTTCATTATTTTAAGGCAAACTATCTTGTTTGAAAAAAAGAAGGTAAATCTACTTTCTGTGCAAAGACATTTATGAAGTTGTGGCAAATGGATGGCTAGCAAGTAGCTTCTGTGTATAGGAGTATTTCAAACTCCAAGAACACTGTCATTCTCCATGCAAGGATGAATTGGGTAGTATGAGTATGTATGTTCCATAACAAAAATGGTTTGGTGTTCCAGTTTTTCTCACAAGGAAGAATACTAGACTGTAAGCAGGTATCAGAGGCTCCTTGGTTGTTTGCACTCATTATTGCATTGCTCTCTTAGAGAGCTGTTGTTTGTATCTGGGATGGGAGTGCCATCCTGGTTGGTAGTCATAACACTCATGGCTCTGGTTGCAGGGTAGATTCTGAAAAACAAGTTAATAATTGATCTATACCTCTTGTTTTTCATTCTTAGGACTACAGACATAGAAATGATAACATCTGTTTTTAAACTTTTTTAAAAAATAATAAATAGAATGGTTTTCTCATCTGATGTTAAAAACAACAACAGAAATGGTAGGTCAAGGAATGGGTGATTCACCATCTATTTTTAACAAATGTTCTTTAAAGAAGAAATCAGATGCTGCTAGGGGACATCGTGCAGCATTCAGGAAACTTTGTGAATCACTCAAGATAGGCTGAGGCTGCCATTCTTTGTATGACTTTCCAAGTTCACATAAAGGTTACATGGCTACCAAGATGAAAAGCAGTCTCATCTGTTTTTTTGTACCACAGCCTTTTTCCATTACTAAAAATGAGAATTGTGATGAATCATGTCTTCAGCTGAACATCAAACATAAGTCTGTAGTCTACAGTGAGCATTAAATATAGACATGAATATAAATAGAGAAGAGGAGGTTGTTATTCAGGAAGGAGGAGGATAATCGCAAGGCACAAGCCAACTATTTAACATGTGCTTTTTGTTCCTTTAATATCCTATGTTCTTTTATCTGGGAGTAGAGGGCAATGGGTTAGCATGATCCTATCGTAGGCTATAGGCTCTCACTAGAAAACTGGGGATGAACAGTCCCTATCATCTATGAAGCTGTTGTGATTCTGCTCATTCTCTGTCTGAGTGGGTATTTCACCCATCTTTTTACTTGCATGACTTCCTCCAGAAGTATTTTGTGTTATCAGAATGCATGGCACAGAGGAGCCCCTCAGTTTAATTTTTTTCTTTCTGTAAGGGACCTGGTTGCAGACAAGTTGCAGTTGAACCTGGTCTTCCCAACATCTCAGCTCAAAGTGTCAAGGCGTTGCTCTTCTCTCCAAGTTCTATGCATGCAGCCACAAGCAGTGCTCCACTCTTTCTTATTTGATCCAAAGTTCAAGCAGGACTTCTTTTCTGATAGTTTAAGTGTATTTTCTGTGTTGTCACTACAGAATCATAGAATCATTAGGGATCAGAAGGACCTTGAAAGATCATCCAGTCCAATCCCCCTGCCACAGCAGGATCACCTAGACCAAGTCACACAGGAACACATGCAGATGGGTCTTGAACGTCTCCAGAGAAGGAGACTCCACAACTCCCCTGGGCAGCCTGTTCCAATGCTCCATTACCCTCACTGGGAAGAAGTTTCTTCTGATATTTATATGGAACCTCCTCTGCTCCAGCTTGCATCCATTGCCCCTTGTCCTATCACCAGATGACCTTGAGAGGAGCCTGGCTCCATCCTCCTGACACCCACCCCTCACATGTTTATAGACATTAGTGAGGTCACCCCTCAGCCTCCTCATCTCCAAGTGAAAGAGACCCAGCTCCCTCAGCCTTTCCTCATAAGGGAGGTGTTCTACTTCCTNGGTTGTTCTTGCCCAGAAGCAAGACTCTACACTTACCCTTGTTGTACCTCATTCTCTGCCCAGCTCTCTAGCCTGTCCAGGTCTCGCTGAATGGCAGCACAGTCTGCTGGGGTATTGGCGACACCACCCAGCTTTGTGTCATCAGCAAACTTGCTGACAGTGCACACTAATCCCTCATCCAAGTCATTAATGAATAGGTTGAAGAGGACTGGTGCCAGTACTGATCCTTGGGGGACTCCAGGAGACACAGACCTCCAACTACACTCTGTTCCATTGACCACTACTCTCTGGCTTCAATCTGGCAGCCAGTTCACAATCCACCTCACTACCCAATCACCTATTCCACACTGCCCCAGTTTGGCTGCAAAGATGCTATGTGAGACCTTGTCAAATGCCTTCCTGAAGTCAAGATAGACCACATCTACAGTCTTCAACTCCAGAGTGTCTGGCTTGCCTGGACACTCCTGGCTGATTGAAGGCTGTCTCCAAAGACCTCGGTGCTCAGTCTATGTGCTGTATTTCAAGCCTCCCACTGCAACCAAATTTAGTGTTTTTTCTCTCCATGCGTGTTTTCTGGAGATAACTGCTGAGACAACTGTTTTAGCTGCTCTCCTAGCTGCCTGACTTGTTGCAGATCTCAGTGAAGGGGATGGATTTTAATGGTCCTCCTGGAGTTTGGTTCAGCTCTGCCATTGCTCCTAGGGTCACTCGTGGTTGTTGCATCACGATGCATGCAGCATGCATTGACCCTCTGTTCCCTGGAGTTCCAAGCTAGCTAGAAGGGCATTGTAGCACAAAAGGGGATTAGGAAAAGGAGTATTTCACTAGGAAGGTAGATATACAGCATAATTTGCTAGGAGGTAGATACACAGCACAATCCTTCCAAGTATGCAACCATTTGAGATGTGCTGAAATGTTACACATGCTTTCTAGAAAACTTCCCTGAAATTAACTTTCTGCTTCAAATTTGACTTAAAGAATAGGTGTGAAGCAGTTAATATGATACGACTCTAGTATTTGTATGGTTTTATTGCCTGTGCAATGTGAAAACTTGCAAATATGGAAAGACTCACCAAGTAGCTCACCAAGTTAATCTTATTCCACTGTGACAAGGTAGGTTACTTTCATTACCATCATCCTTTGTGGGTATTCTTTGGAGGTAAGTTGTTCCAAGTCTTCACTATCCTCCTTCCTGGAGAGCTTCTCATGATGTCTAGCTTGTATCCAGCTAGTTTGCTGCAGTTTACCCACTCTGTTTGGTCTGTTCCACCATGGACCATTGTGACAACTAGTTTGTTTCTTCTTTGCTGTAAGCTTTTCTGTATTTGAAGCTGAATTCCCTGCAGATGCATTCTGGATCCCATTTTGGAGATAACATTCTCAGAAAGTTTGGTGCTCCAAGGCTTTCAGAGAAACAGTGGAAAGCAACAGCTGTCTAAACTTTTCCAGTCACTGCTAATAAACATCCCACTCTCTGCTCTGAACTGTCTGATGGCACATGCCATGAAATGTCAGAGATGGAAAGCCTCTCTGGCACAGAGCCTGTCTTTTCCTTGGATGGGTGAGAATGACTGACTGTGAATCTGTCTGGGCTGCTGTAATGATGCTAAGTGTGGCTCTGCTTCATGCTGCTGTCTATGCAAGCCTGGGTTTCCTCTTGTCCAGCATCTGAACACACAACCACTAATCCTGTCCAAAATGACTAGGTATGATCTGATTATCACTCTCTAACTTTACTGTTAAATTGGGTGTCAGCCATCAGCATTTTAACTTTCAGTATGTCCAGGAGTTTTTTTTTGTCCCATCTTATCTTTTTCTGTGTGTGGTGTGAGATGTAACAACATGATCCACACCTAGGAGAAATCAGAACCACTATAAAAAGTGTGCTGAAAGCACAGTCAGGCCACTTCATGTACAGTTACAAGCACCAGGAAGAAGTCTGAACATTGTCAGCACATAGAATGATCTTACTGCAATGATCCTTATTTGGTGTCCTAATTTTTAGACACTTACTTGTTCCATAGATGAAATGGCTTACACTAACTGTAAGAGGTAATACTTTCTGTTCAGAGGTAATTCATCCTATTGATGAGATCAGGAGATGAGCTCAAGAACAACTTCACAAACCATAGGATAAGGATGACCTACCTGCTGACAGATTTCATACCCATTTTTGTGTTGTGTGTGGCGAAGATCCTGGTATAAAATATGTCTGCTTCTGTCTACTTAGTTGTATCTAGCAATTCTTGAAGTCACTAAAAATCACAGTATCACAGTAATGATGAGGCTGGAAAAGACCTTAAAGATCATCCAGATTTCAGCAGAGTGAGGACTTTCCCTGGAACAATCTGCTATGGAATACCAGAGACTGGGAATTTTTGGGGGCCTTCATTGTCCTCACCAGCACAGAAAGGAAATCAGTTTGCCATTCCTGACATGATGTCTGCACTTCAACGTTTTTCTCATTTGGGTTTCCTGACACAATGAAAAAAATCAACTCAGTATCTTTCCTTTTTCTCTTAAATCTCTCCCAATATCAACAAGCATACTTTTTCTGCAGAAAAAGGGTATGAACTCAGGTTCTTCTATTTGATCTTGTTTGAGGTTAATGAGACAATTAGTTGTGTACAAGATATTGGCATTTTGACTGCTTCACTTTGCTCTGTAAACAGTGTAACTATTCCTCTCTGCACCCTTAAACTAGGCTAAAAATTATTATTCAGGATCCGATGAAAGTCTAAAGGATGTTTTTCAGCAGCAAAATCTCTCAACAGCAAAAGACAAGAACAACCTGCTGCAGACAAACTCTTCCCTCTCCTTCCTTTTTCAGCTTTCATTACTGCACTGTTAAAAATGAAATTTAATGCCATGCAGACAGAACCTACAGAATTGCAATTCCAGTGACATTTGAAAGTAGTGGATTTTCATGTAGAGCCTTATTTCGACATGTAGTGCTAAATATAAGAACCCAGAATGCAGTCAGTTCTCTGCAAATGGCTCAGTTTCCATTTACTGAGGAAGCTGTAACACAGTAGTGGTTGAGACTGGTGTTGAGTCCTTGGGGCGTGAGTGTGTAACTCCTTCCTGGCCTGCAAGAGGACTATTCCCATGTCTTACTGAGAATAAATATTTAGCCAAGTGCAATGATGAATATATGCATTACATGCTACAGTGCTGTGGGTGAAGGGGAATCATAGGGTGATGGCACAACTCACCTGCTTCTGATCTGGGTTACATAAAATTTCTCTCTGTGGGGGTATATGTGGGTGTGTGTGGTGGGTCATTCTCCCAGATCTTATTCCACTGCTGGTGGGACTGTTGGTGGGACTGGAGGTTTGTGCCACCTCCCCTGGGTACAGCTTCTACTCCATCCTGAAGCTTCATGAAAAATATGAGAAAATGTCAGTTTATCTCTTATTTTACTGGTCTATGAATCTTCATTTATGCTTAGAGTGCAGCAAACAATTAATAGACAGGAATCTGCTTGCTTATTAGTAGGACTTGTTGCTGGTTGGTTTCACTGGGAAATGTTTCTGGGGATGGTGCTTGGGGGAAGACAAGCAACTTGTGCCTTGCTCTGAGAAGTTGTGATAGGGCAAGAAAGTACAGAAAACATGATTCTTTCCAGAGTCTCTCTATCTATGTGCCTGCTGTCAGTCAGTGAGGGTTCATGTTAATTCATTTTCAGTGGAGGTCATAAAAAGAAGTTGAAAGTGATGAAAAGGGGATGAAAATGTGAAAATAGGACTAGAAAGAAAAGTTCCTGGAGACTACTGTATTTCTGTCTTTTTTTTTTTACACTAATACAACTGATGGATACTGGAACTGCTGCTCTCTAAAACACAAATAGTTCAATATTTTCCATAGCATTTCTTGTCCTACAGAAGAACACGTAAGGTTGTGTGGAACAGGGAAGCATGGGAGAAGGTATGCCGGCAGAACATTAGGAAGGGGTGAAGGACAGTGTGGAAGTTGCTGGCATGAGCCAGAAACAAGCCCAGGCCTAAAACGTGGCTACAGCTGATTAAAACAGCTTGATGGTGTCTGAACTTACGCATGCCTATGCACAGCCATATAGCTGTAGCTACTGTTATTTTGGGATATTTTTTCAGCTGTGGTAACTTTTTATTTGGTGGACCCAAGAGAATACTTTATTTATCCTGAATGATATAACTACTGGGATGTATTCTGAATATTTAAAGAACCATCCTGTGTGGAAGGGATCAGACTGTTATTTGTCTTGACTGCTGCTGTGTTTCTTGATCTCCTAATATTTATTCTTTATGATCATCAATGAGGAATGGGCCTGATGCCCAGTTAGTTGTAATCTGAATCCATGTTGCCAGTCTGGCATGTAATGCAATAAACTGTGGTGTCATTTTCTCCTTTTGAAGTATACTTCATTTTTGCCAGAGGTGTAAGAGCAAAAATATCCACAAATGATGTTTTTAAAGCTAAAACTTGTCTAAAGGTTGCCTGAAAAGTTCCACTTCGCTAAGGATCTTGCAATATTTTTTTCTGCATTCAAACTCACATTGTTGGCTTTAAATCTAAGGAACAATTTCAATGGTTTATCAACTAATCTGAAATAGGGATTCTGAGAGGGGCTTCTCTGGCAGACCACAGACTCTCTTAGAACCCAATTCAATGCTTGAAAAGGTTGTAAAGCTCTGTTAATTTGAAAGGGAGCTGAGATAAGGTTTGTATTTATAATCACACTTGAGGAGGAGCCTTGGTAATCTACCCGGACAGTGCTTGGGTTTGAGCTTACCTTGAGCCATTGGTTTTAGTGCATCTACTTGTGCATTTGAAGATCAGCAGAAACTGACCTTTTTTCCAGATCCAGATCATAATTAGCCTCTGAATTTGTTACAGCTCAAATAATTTCACAACTAATATGTGAAAAGCAATTGTCTGTCATGTTCTGAATGAGAATAAGCCTCCAAGTTTTCCTCTGTCTAGCAGGACTGTGTGGTACAAAACAGTCACATCTATCTATTTGCTAGCATTCTCCATGACACCTTAATGAAAATTAAGGAATGCATATTTTGTGTGCCAGCATCACCCTGGCATTTATTAAATGGCTGAGCTAAGAACTAACCTTGGATAGAAATAATGAAAACATGAATCCAATGTGACTTGGTGATCTCTGTAGTTAATGGTCTCATTAGTGATGCCATTGTTTTAAATGATAGTAGAATAACTCAATATGCACATTAATGTAAGACGGTGATAGATTAGTAATTATCCAAATTATTCAAATGCTGCACTAAACTAATCCTTTATAACATTCTAGGGAGGTCACATAATCCCAGGAATAAAACTGATACACATTACCCTAGGTATGACTGCTATGACTAACTAATACTGATTTACTATCTAAATATCTGATAAAAGCCTAGACAGACGTACTGTACAATCTGAAAACCATGAAGTGAGTATTAGTCCCTTTTTCAGGGATGTAGTGCTGAAGGACCTCAAGAGATTGTAAGCCCATTTCTTGTCTGGAACAGAGGAGAAATAATGCCCCTGTTATTCCTGGCAGATATTTGTCTAATATGCTCTGTAGAAATCTGGAATGATGGAGATTCCACATCACTTGACAGCAGTCACCATTGTTTAACATGTGTAGTGTACATAAATCACAGGATTACTGAAAGGCAGCCTGATTCCTGCCTCTTCCAGCAATCCATCAGACATACTAGAAACTTTGATAATTTTTATGATCTGGGTATTTGTGACCCTGATTTTTATGTTACACATTTGCAGATCTATTTATTAATAAGATACATCGAGGTAAAGCCAAAATTGCATTGTCTAGCATGACTCATGGGATCATGATGCTATGATTAATATACAACAAGTCCATCCAGAGGATTGATCTTCATCCTGACTCTTGTTAGGTCCTGGCTGTTGTGTGAGTGCCTCTTACCTGACACTGACATTGCTGAAGAACACTCCTAGAAGAAAATCTTTATCCAGCTAAAGAGGAAGATTCAGAGGTTTGATTTTATCAGAATTCCATAGCTAGAATGTGTTAATTTTCTCAGTACCCATTAGGGGACCGGTATTGTGTTGTTTTAATGGTATTTCCACATGAATCAATGCTTTACAGAGAATTGCTTTGGCTTTCACAAATATCAAGAGAGTGCCTAACCGATTGTCAGACTCCTTAAGTAGCATTGATTTTACTACTGCAATATTCAGATGATGAGGTAATTGCATCTTATCAGCTTATTGAAAAAGTCTTGTTAAAGCTGCACAATGACCACGGACTTATCCCATTTTCTCATTTCTCTTTGGTTAGTGCTCTGTTTTTAATTTTTTGGTTTTCTATTCATTGAATGGAGGTCATGACATTGCTCTTTGTCCACACATGATCTTCTCTTGTTCTTGGCAAAGATAGTAGCCTGTGTTAAGGTGCTCACAAATTCGTATTTTCAGTGGTGGTCACTGTGTTAGGTAGAGGAAAACAGAAGGTATTTAGTTCAGGAAAAAACTTGCACAAAGGCATAAGTGCTAGGTTGATCATGTGAAGGTGGTATAGTACCTGCATGAGCTATTTATACTGATAGGCTTTGCAATAAAAGGAGGAGTTCTGGGAGTTAACACTAGTGCTTGCATTGACAGGAGTGCTATTGAGTGCCAAATCACCCATGGTGATTCAGGGTACTTACAGGCATCTGATGGCATCCACAACTCACATTCACAAGACTCTCACCCCAACCTGAGCTGTGCTGCATCTTCACAAGAACTTTATGTTTTTCTAGATTACTCTGGCAATCATCTATCACCAGCGGCCAGAAACTTTAATCTGATTACAGGCAATAAAACTGGTTTCTGTCCCTGGCGCCTGACTCAGGTTTCAGAACAAGGAGAAAAGTATGACATCACCCCTGCTTGCATCTGTTTTGGGGAGCTAATAAAATTACATGAAGGGTTTGAAGACCATTAAAGTAAATGTTGATCCTTATTATTATTAAGAGCACTTTCAAATTTACTGCACCACAAGGCAGGCTTGTAAGCATCATTTTTCAAAGGTGTGTGTGTTCCATTGGACTGTGAAGAGCCCTGCTGCTTGTAAAGAATGCCTTCAGAAGAGAAAATCAATTTGAAATTAATTGACTAAAAGTCCATATAGTGCCTTTCCTGCACAGACCCATGTATCCTATTATTTGTTTATAATGGGCACAATAGTGACCTTGGAACAAGAAAAACCCAGGTTGGAAAGTTCACAGAATCACAGAATTATTGCAGAATCAGAATCACAGAATTATTGAGCCTGGAAAAGACCTCTCAAGCCCAGCCTGTGATCGAACAGCACCACAATCACCTACACCATGGCACTAAGTGCAACATCCAGTCTTATCTTAAATGCCTCCAGGGATGGGGACTTCACCACCTCCCTGGATTGCAATGTCTGCTCATCCTTTCCATGAGAAAGTGTTTCCTAATATGCAACCTAAACCTCCCCTGGCACAGCTTCAGGCCATGCCCTCTCATCCTATTACAAGTTGCCTGGGAGAAGAGCCCGACCTCACCTGCCTACAACTTACCTTCAGGTAGTTATAGAGCATGATAAGGTCTGACCCTCCCCTCATTGCTCCCCCAGCCTCATTGCTCTCCTGTGGACTTGCTCTAGCACCTCAATATTTTCCTGATATTGAAGGGTCCAGAACTGCACACAGTATTTGAGATGAGGTCTCACCAGTGCCAGGTACAGGGGGAGAATTACATCCCTAGTCCTGATGGCCACACTATTCCTAATACAAGCCAAGATGTGGCATCATTCACAATCACTCCAGACCCTTTTTAACCCAGTGGAGGGTGCACCCATCCAAGCCATGGGCTGCCAGTTTTCCCAGGAGGATGCTGTGGGAGACTGTGTTGAAGGCTTTGGCAAAGGCTAGGTAGACCACATCCATAGCCTTCCCCTCATCCACTTGACAAGTCACCCAGTTGTAAAATGAGATCAGATTGGTTAGACAGGACCTTCCTGTCCTAAACCAATGCTGGCTGGGCCTGATCCCCTGATTACCTTGTGTCTGCTGCTCGACGGCACTCAGGATGATCTGCTCCATAACCTTGCCAGGCACTGAGGTCAGGTTGACAGGTCTCTAGTTCCCCAGATCCTGCTTCCGACCCTTCTTGTGGATGAGCACCACATTGGCCAACCTCCATTCATCTGGAACCTCCTCAGTTACCCAGGACTGGTGATAAATGATGGAGAGTGACTTAGCTAGCTCTTACACCAGCTCCTTAATCACCCTAGGATGAATCCCATCTGGATGAAGAGACTTGGTAGGATCTAAGTGGTACAGCAGGTCACTAACTACTTCCTCCTGGGTTACATCTGCTCTCCATCCTTCTCTACAAACTCAGGAGCCCATTGACCTTGGGGATGGACAAGCTTTTTGTTAAAGACTGAGGCAAAGAAGATGTTAAGTACCTCATCCTTTTCCCTGTCTGCAGTGACCGTGTTCCCCTCCATTCAATAAAGAGTGGAGATTTTCCCTGGCCTTCCTTCTGTTATTAATGTATTTATAAAAGCACTTTTTATTATCCTTAACAGATAAAGTTCTAACTGATTTCTTGCATCTCTAATTCTCTTTCTGTATGACCTTACAATACCCTGAAGCAGTTGCTGAGCCACCTGCCCACCTGCCCCTCTTTTCAAAGTCGACACACTCTTTTTTTTTTTTTTTTTTGGTTTTTCCCTGAGTTCTTGCAAAAGCTCCATGCTCAACGAGGCCAGTCTTCTTCCCTGATAGTCCATATTTTGGGCAAAAGTTGACGGTTTGCAGAAGTTTTCTCCTGCAGCCTGTTACATCTCTGGGACTGCATGGAACTTTCAATCCCCTGTGGGCACTGCTATGTGCAAGCGCATAAATGCCTCTCAATCCCAGTATGAGCTTTTGAGCTTTCCCTCTACTTCATCAGGACTGTTGGGAAAGTGAATACTGGTGTTTTGAGGCAGAGACAAAAGATACTTAGATATTTGATACCCACTTACATTGAAATGGCTCTAGTCCTCCATATTTTGTATTCAGTAGGTACCTGAGCTTGTCTGCTTTAATGAAAGAGAATACAAACAGAGAAAGATGAATACCTATGCTACCAAAACAGAGACATTTTGTGTCAAAGTCCTTGTTCTTTTAAGTGGTAGATAGCATATTGTGAAAAAAAAAAACCCAAAGACATGAGCCATTCCATTGGATATATTAGTAGCTGAATATTTATCGCATCTCACAAATTTGTTTCTTCAGTCCACATCCAGGATAAAGAAAACTGTTACTCCAAGGGATGTATATATTTTTTCATTATCTTTTTGGGCAGGTAATGCTGCTCTCTGTACCTTAGAATCCAGAAAATGTGGATGTGGAAGGAAGAGATTTTTGCACTCATTTTGGTATGAGAAAGGCAATTTGATTTTGTTTAGGAAAAGATGTCCCTGATCAGACTCACCTTATACATACATAAGGATTTTGTAGCAAGGACAACAAATAAAATCTGCTTGTGTCACAGGTGAATTTTCAAATCCAGCTCAGAAAGATGACTTAAAAACTCTTTGAGCATGCACACAAAGGTTTCCTTAGCTTGAGAACCTGCAGGCTGATACAGCCTGGGAAGGATGCTGGTGTCTTGTCTGTGGGATTTTTTGTGGTGGGTCTGCAAAGCAGTCTGACAGTGTTTCAAGGCCCAGATTGACTGCTGTGTTAGGCAGTGCTGACAGTGGGACTATGGTAATTTTTTGCTCCTGTAGGTAAAAGGTGGAGAGAACAACTAGGAGTAGTCTGAAAACACATCTACCAGACCTTGACTTGTTGCTTCATTTTCTCAGCATCCGTTGTCTGGCAGCATGAGGAAGAGAAAAGCTAAGCTTATTCTGTCTTTTGAACAGACAAAATTTTTATCAGGTGAAGGCAGTTCCTAAGTTCACTGAGAGGAAGAACTGTCAAAATGTCTCAGATATGTCCTGCTAAACACCTGCTCTTCAGCCTGTCAGTGTTAGCTTCTCTTGGAGTCTAGCACTAGTTCTGTAGTTCTGCTAGACATCTTCTGGTCAGTAATCCGCCATGGCCTTGGATTGTATGCATATGAATTGCTGATGCACAGCAGCAGGTCTGAGAGGTAACCACTTGGCAACACAGTAATGTGGCACAAAGCATTGTATTTTGCAAATCCAGCAGGCTACTGGTGGAGCTGCAATGCCCAACGATGTGTTTCACACACCCCCCACCCGCGAAGTGTAATTGTATTTGAAAGACATACAGCACCAGCCTCAGCACCACAAAGCAGCATCAGTAATGCCCAGACAAGGAAATGCATGAAGAGACAGCACTGGCAGAGATGACCCTGAATAAAAAACAATGAGTTTCAATCACAGCCTAGTCTGAAGAGCTGCCAAGAGGCCCACCTCTCAATAAAAAAAAGAAGAAAAGAGATTGATTATAAGACTATTAGGTTCCACCTTAAACTCCAACTGAGCACAGTCTGACAGATAGGTCTTTTTAAGCATTGAGGTGTAGGGGAACCCTTGGTTGCTACAATGGCATAAGGGTAGCTATTGGTATTTTTCATGTGGAAAAACCTTTCTATGCAGTTTGATGGATGCAAGCATGCCGTGCTGGTGATTTCACCTCTACCCTGCACTAGCTGGGGAAGAATGAACAAACTTGGCCCTCTTTGGACATGCTTGTCACATGAGCTGCCTTGTGCTTGCATTTGGCAAGGGTAACGATCTTGGTCAAATATATGCTCCCATCCCAGTAGGGTAAAGTACATAAAAGATCATGGTTTTCTTTCTCCAGGAGTTCTAGTTCTCGGTTCAAGTGGACGTAGACAATTTAGTTGTCCCAACACAGCCTTAGGAAGAACAGCTAGTCTTACAACAGCATTCATTATGAATATAATGAAAAGATGGCAATTAAAACTTATGGCTTAGCATTTACTTCAAAGCAAGCCTTCCCAAACAGGAATATGTGGGGTACATGATCTGGTATGAAGATAACTTGTTCAATAAGTCTGTAGCAGATCCTGTGTTCTTTAAAAAATGACCTGTTTTAAAAATTGAAGATATTTTCCTTCTCATGTCATCACATTGTGGTTAAGTTAAAAAAGAAGACAAGGGAAAGAAAAATATAATTAGCATAGGGTAGAAAGATAATTTCATAGAAATGCCTGAATATATGGGAAAGCACAATTCCTTCCTCTTTCATGCTCTTTGTATTTTAAGATGCTGGATTCAGGTTCATCATTCATGTTGATCATCCTGTGGGGCTGTAGAACTCCTCTTTGATCACAATCCAACAAAGTGCAAATTTTGTTGCCAGTTACATTAAAGAACTTCAACTAATTTAAAAGCTATCATGATATATTTAGCTAGCTTTAAACATTTCAATGTTTGCTTCAGAATAATGTACTGCCTATGTACTGGGCATTCTATCTATACAAAACCATATCATAGGCTGTTAACTTAGGAAAGACAGGAGAGTGAGGAAGGATCCTAATTTCTCATCAGTGTAAAAAAAGATAAGAAAAAAAAGATTAACACATTGGCAAATGGCTTTCTAAATAGAACTGGATGAGTTTGCAAGAGAGGGGTCCCATGCACTGATCCTGGTCTTTGTTATATCTGGAATAGATGCACTTAAGTCAGTGTAACACGTTATTCCCAACTTTGGGAATAAGATCTTCTTTTATAAGCAATTTTTACAGACCATATTCTGCTTTCATCTTCATTGTCATGGATCTGATCAAGTGTCATTAATGTTAGCAATGTCACAGGGTTAGCATGAGTGTCTCTGAGTTAGAGTAGTGGGGCAGGAACCAAATACAATCTGGCCTTACATTTAACATATGAAAATGAGAGCTGGGGACCTAATAAAAAACTTTACATGGGGAGTACAGAGAGCTGCATAAAAATGCAAATAGTGCATGTAGGCACTGGTACATACTGCAGGCAGTAATACCTAAGCTGGCCTGGCTAGATGAGTTGTCCTGGGGTGTGTTTATAGGATATATTCTGACAGTGCTGTATGCTGTAGAGACCTATACCTGGCACCTAGAGTCTGTGCCTCTGTGCTGCTGTTCTTGTCAAAGTGCTATCTCCTTCCAGTAAGCACCACAGCACCCTGGCCAATTTGGGCTGGATTTAGGAAACCCCACAGTAGGCAAATGGTGGTGGAGGTGATGGCATAAATATGTCTCTGGGTATGGTGGGATGGGTATGGTGGGATGAGGAATGCTGCCTGAGCTAACCTAAGGGAAGTGGCTGAAATTCTGCAAAGAATAATTATTTTCTTTATTGCTTAGGGTTTCAAGTGCATTGTAACATAATAAACTTTCCATTGCCATAATCTTCACAAAGATGCTAGAGAATGGATTTGCCAAGACTATAACTTTCAGACACTGAAAAATAGGTTTCTCCCTTAAATCTGTATTTGGATGTTTCAGTCTTGAACTTTTTACTTCAGAGAAGAGGCAGTGGTCACAAAGAAAGTCAGCTGGAATTACTCAGAATTGCTTCTTTAAGTTAATCAACCATTTTGTCATTTTAATGAGAAGGTTGTTTGTCCTTTATATCTCTTGATCAATTAAAATAGATGAAAAGCCTCTGCATGAAAGCTTGTAAGCATCTGCTTAGCTTTGGAAAAGTTTTGAAACATTTGCAGCCAAAACCAGAATTTTTTTCAACACACCACAGCCAAGGCAGGCACCACTGCAGCAGAAACGGGATCCTCTGAAAATGGCCAGTTTGAATCTGCACAATTGGCCACCTGTAACACTTGTCAGGTGGCTGCTGACAAAGGCTGGATCCATCTCCAAATGGCATACAATAGGTGGTAATTACAGAAGCACAGAATTATTGAGCTTGGAAAAGACCTCTAAGTCATCAAGCCCTGCCTGTGACCTAGCATCAGCGCAGTCACTTACACCATGGCACTACGTGCCACATCCAGTCTTTTGTTAAACACCTCCAAGGATGGGGACTCCACCACTGCCCTGGGTAATCCACTGCAATGTCTGCTCATCCTTTCCATGAGGAAGCACTTTCTTATATGCAACTCTGGCACAGCTTCAGGCCATGCCCTCTCATTCTATCACTAGTTGCCTGGGAGAAGAGCCCAACCCCACCTGCCTATAACTTCCCTTCAGGTAGTTGCAGAGAGTGATAAGGTTCCCACTGAGTCTCCTCTTCTCCAGGCTAAACAATCCCAACTCCCTCAGCCTCTCCTCATAAGACTTTCCCCTCTAGTCCCTTCACCAGCCTCATTGCTCTCCTCTGGACCAGCTGCAGTGCCTCAATATCTTTCCTGATATTGAAGGGCCCAGGACTGCACACAGTACTTGAAGTGAGGCCTCACCAGTGCCTAATTACATGCCTAATGGAAGCAAGACATTGAAACATGATGGCCAAAGAGGTAGTAGATGCTAATTCCCAGGAAATGTTCAAGGCCAGGTTGGATGGTGCTTTGAGCAACCCTGCCTGTGTCAGTGGGGTTGGAACTAGGTGAATTTTAAGGTCCCTTCCAACAAACCGTTCTATAATTCTATGAAGTCCAGATGGAAAAGTGTTCTTCCCAATGAACTATTCTTTTTTAAAAAATAAAAAGGCAGAATTTCCCCCAAGTATTTTCCGTATTCTAAGCAGTTTAAAACCTTTGCAGCTTTCATATTTGTATTTGGAGAACCTTCGTCTGAGGTAGGAAAATCACTGGCTAGCTAAAGACTGTCTAGTGGAGGAGGATTAGTTTTCATTCGATTATGGGAATTAACTTAGAAAAAAACATTTGAAAGATGCACATTTTTCCTGCCATCAGCCATATTTTCCACAATTAATCTGCTTAACCAGAAGATTAACTTTTTACTTGTTTGCTCAGGAGATACATTAAAAGAATTTTGATATATCTTGGGTTTTTGCTAACACCTTCCATGGAAGTTTATAGTATTGAACTGAAAAATCTTTTCGGTTTAGACTGGAAAAGCAGGAAGGTAGTAAAGTGCATGTGCCTCTGTCTACATTGTTCATGTAAGAGGCTCTTGTCTGTGACCAGGGAAGGTGAGTGGGTCTATAGGGAGTATGATGCATGCATCTTGAAGTTCAACCGTAGTCCAACTTGTAGATTGTGTTACATGTTTCATCCAAATATTTGTGTCACACTGTGTCCTCTGAGGGCACTCAGAGCCCTGATGTCCCTGGGCATCTGGCTTCTGGGCCTCCTCCCCCCATCCTGCCCACAGCCTAGGACCCTGGTTCTGTTCAACAGAGGTATGGAAGGAGACCTGACTATACCTTTTGGTGGAAAGCATGAGCTGGGGACACAGTGGTTTTAATGACTGCCAACATGTATTGCCTGTTGTGAGCTGGAACAGGATCGGTGGCTTATTCTATGGTTAGAAGCTACTGTCCTTCCAGTAATAGCTGGTGACTGAGCTGCAATGCTGAGCACCCTTCTTTTGCCCACAGGCAGTATGCCAGATCTTCTCAGGTGGTTGTAGGAGCCTGACTCTGAGACTCTGGCTGCCAGGACAGCCTGGGAAGAGACACCTGCACTACTGCACCTCTGAGGGACTGCATTATCACTTCTGGGATGACTAGATGATGCTGATTCTGCAGAAGACTTCTATGTATGAAATCTGCAGAGGGAGTCTAACTCTACTCCGGCAGTTCTGTCTGGTTTGATTGCTACCCCAGTGCGTCTCAATCTCACTGAGCTGTGGTATAACCTATTACTGCATCCCAGTATCACACTGTGCAGAACACTCTCATACCTTGAGCATAAATGATGCTATAAAAATGTGATTACATTCTATATCTGCTGTTAATACTATATTCCCTCAACTAATGGAAGAATATGAAGTGCCCATTTAATTTCTCTAATGTTAACTTTCTAGACAAATTTATCTATGGCATAAAGCTTTTATGTGAAGCAGGATTTTTCTTCGTAATTTCCTTTATGTTCTTCCTTTTCAACTGAAGGTCTGATTCCTGGGTCGAATTCAGCAAAAATGGCAAGAAGCTGAAAGAATGGTAAAGCTTTCTGTCTCCTATGTTGACCCATGCTAGGAGTCTATATTTTTAGCAAGCTGGAGTAACCACACTCTGGGTTACTGGTGCATGTAGACAAAGAAATAACTATATTCTGTCTGCAGTCCACTGTGATCGTGAAATTTATTTACAATATATTGAGCCAGTTGTTGCATTGAAGCTGAACTCTAGGAATTAGGAAGAGTTTTTATGTACTCCATCTTGACCGTCTGAGGGCAGTGTCACCTAATACTTGCTGGAAGCCTGGCTACTATGCACTGTCTACACTGCATCCACCTCTAACAGATGTAATCTGAAACTCACAGATGTCAAAAGACCTTTTCCATGGATCTTAATGCAGCTTGGACTTAGATACGTTGCACCCATTCTCTGGGCCAGTGTGTCTACTGGTGTAAATCTTAAGTGTCACTGAGACCAGCTTGGCATATTCCACTTGATGGATTCATAGACCTGAAACTAGATGAGACCATGGCTGACTTTCAAGTCAGAACTCTCACACATATCCAAGTGTAGGTTGCTACAAAGTGCTTTTTCATGAAGTAGTTGATGATTGGCTAAAGCATGACTCTTAGAATTCCCCAGTATTTTTAAGGACATCAAATGATAAAAAATCCACAGCAGCCTTTGATAATCTTTTTCATAGGCAATCCAGCTTTCAGTAAAAAACATCTACTTTATCTTATGCTAAATGTTTCAGCATGCATTCCACCAGATACTTGGTTGCTCTAGAAAAATTTATCCTTCACTAATTTTGCCTCTGTTTTTAATGTAATTGTATGTTGTGAGCAGAGGAAACTACTGATGTTCTTTCTTGCGGGTGCTTCTATCAGTCACATGCTTACAGGCAGCTCTTTTCCTTTCCTTTCATTTAATTTCATCCTGAAGTAAAGCCTTTTATGTTTTGGGTAGCAAAGGATAGAAAGCCCCATGGAAGTATGATAGTTTATATCAGCTAAGAACCTTACCTTGTGTTTTATGGATGGTAGCTGTGGGACACTGAATAGTGTGGGCATGACTGTATTTCAACCCATATACATGTGAGGTGACTTGGGGTAGAAGGTATATTTATACAAAGACATACCTCAAACATAGCCCTTCTTGTTTTTTGCTTGGAGTCTTATGTAAACATCACATAGTCCTAAGCTCCTCTTTAAACTGCAGTGGAAAACATCACAATGTTATTTCTTCTGGTGGGAAATCACAGAGTAAGTTCATTTTGAGAAAACAAATGGAAGAGATATATTACTGAGGAAGTAACTCTTGATCCTTCTTCAGCAGCAAAAATACTAGGTGGTCAAGTTCTAGATCAAGGTCAAATAATCAGGAAATGGAAAAAGGATAATTTTGGCACAGATGTGTGAAAAAGTTAAAGGCTATGATGACCAGCACTGTAGTTGCCATGTGTTAAGAGTTGTTCACCTTGAATCTGTTACCACTTTAAAACACTGAATGTAAGAGATTCTTCTTTCTTTCATATTTTCCACATGATTGATGCTGAGAATGATGGACATTTGCAGAAATGCAGTAGTAGATACAATAAGTAAAAATACACATATTTAATTGAACTCCAATCTATCAAATGAATGTCAGTCAATGTTAGGTGCTAGAAATCATCTTGGCATTAGAAGTGATTCTAAACACACTGGAGAACAGTTTTGGAAATGAAAAAAGATTGCTGGAAATATGCTATCTGGTGGATGGGAATTGACTCAGCCCTTTTTCTTTCATTCACATATTTTTAAAGATCTTATACTTGTTTTAGGGTGGCACAGGATAGCGATGAGGGAGTTACAGCATTCTCTCCAAACCAGTTACTGAATTACAGCTAGTCCCTGAATTCCCTATTAAAACCCACTGTTGTGGCTTCCAGCAACTGTTCATTTTGGCAGAAGCTTCTTCCATCCTTTGCCTTGGCTAGGCTCAAATCCAGAAGTACTTGCCTGTGTGGGGAGGAGCAACCTCTACCAATTCCCCATCTGAGGCTTCCTGCCTGTTTGACATCTCAGGAGAACAGTATCAGCAGGCAGAGAAGAGAAGTATGTTGCTTCTCAGAATCAGCTTTTCTTCTCTCTGGCTCAAGTATTCTGTAAGCCCGCAGAGATGTAGTTATCGTCTCTGTTTCCCAGCTTTTCCACTTTGAGTACTCCTCCACCCTGCTGTGTGCATCCTTTCTCTTCCTGTTCTAACTCCAAGTTTGCCATAACCAGAACACTTTCCTCTCATCTAATTTGTGTCAAGGACCCTTATTCTTCCCCAAGTTTAGCTATGGCTAGGAGAATGAGAAGCTGCCTTCTATGTAGCAGTAGGGTACAGGATCTGCAGAGCAACCAGTTGCAGCTTTTACTTCAATATGTTCAGCTTGGGCTTTATGGCTGCTTAGACCTTTGACTTGCATGAGCTTCAGCCATGTGTAAATCCTCAAGAGCTTTAGAGAATGATCTTTGCATATTTAGCTTGCACACCAACTCTGAACCACTTGTAGAGGAACAGGATACTTGGACTGCATAAGACAAATGCAGTGTGTACAAATCACCTTGTCTTGACTGAGGCCTGTATATAACTACCTTGTTAGTTGCTTCCATGTGCTTTAACAGATTTAGCTGTCTGGATCTCCAAATCTGACCTAGGTTTGTTCTACACTGTTAGTCCCATCACTCAGTAAGCCTCCCTCCATTGCACTTTGTTTAATTAGTTATTAGTAATTTTTCTACTTTGTAGGTTCTTGGGTTTTCCTACACCAATACTGCTGCATTTACCATTTAAACTAATCCCTGGAAGAAGAAAAATCAGATGCAGTATTGGCCAAGAAACAGAAGAGTTTTTAACTTCATTACCTTGACTAATGATCCACACCAGCCATAAAAAGGAGAAGGCTGAAAATGCTTAGTGCTGGTATGCTTACAGAAGATTTATGATTTTTTAAAAAGAAAGAAAAGGATAATTATTGATGAAACATCTTCCTGAAGGGCATACTAATAGCACTTTATGCAAAGTGTGTTACCTGCACATCCTACAGAACAGGATGTGTACACCAGTGTTATCACACCTGATCTTGGGACTTCATGCCACCTTGCTTGCAAGTTTTCATATTGTCTTGAAGAAAAACAGAAGAAAGTGGAAGACCTTGCTAGACAGTAGCTGTTGGCACCAGGAAGACTAGGCTCAGATATAGTGCTGGAGTGAGATAGAAGCCCAGTGTTTATTCTGTGACTGTCATAGAGAATTTCAAACCCACGGCTATGGAATGGAGTTGTGAACTGTCCAGATGGAAACATACCTTCATGATACATGGAAAAACTAGTTAATCATATTCTGTCTTTACTCTGAGTGATTCTTGGCAACTTCAGACAAATCCTCAAAAGCGTGGAGGGAAGGATGTGCTAAAGGGAGCTAGTAGGCAAGTGGTTATGGGATTTGTTTTGTGCAGTGCTTAGGGAAGCTATTCAGCTTCAGAAGAAAAGTACCTGATTGTTGAGAAATAAAGTACAAAATAATAATACTTATTTTTTATAACCTCTTTGCCACTTCTCAGTACTTTTTTACCACTACTTTTCTGCAGAGCAAAGTGACACTAGTCCTTCCCAGATGACAGTGTAATGGTTACAGCTTGATCTGTCACCTAGTTATGTGACAGGTGGGACTAACTAAACATTTAGAAAACAGACCTGCTTTCCTGATTGATGTCAGAAGTTAAAACACAATAAACTCTATTTCTGATATTACAGGTCTTTGCTTTTATTATTTATACACACAGTTGCCACCAAAAATATCTTGAGTTCATTTGTCATTTCCTTTTTAGGTTGACACACACAGTATTTAGCTATTCTGCTTTCTGATGTTCCTGCAAATATCCAGATAATTTTACAAAAAAATATTCTCTTAGAGTTTGTGTATTTTTCCTTCTGTTCATTTCTGGGTCTGGGAAATGGAAATAGACTAAGAAGCAGTGCAAGTTTACTTTACAAACAGAAATATATTCACCTTTTTGTCTTGACCCTGTACCACAGTACCATTTTCTCCATTTTATTGTCTCAGGTTTTATGTCAAATTTGTGTTTTTCAGGGCATGCTTTAGATTTTCAGGATTTCTTAAGCACCTTTTCTTTGCCTCATAGAAGTCAAAATCCATTTACTGCCTGGTGACTAATGTTCTTTCTTAGCTGTATGGTTACTAGCGTCTACATGTATTTGATCCCTGTCTCTCTCTCTCTGTCTGTCTCATTCCTCCATTGTTTACCCAGTTATGCTGGAGAGACAGAGCTTAAGCATCTTCAGCCTCTGATGATCCCTCTGATGACTTCTGAACTAGTTTGTCAATTTAAATCAAATTTGCAGGAGGTCAATATGGAGGTTCCTGCACAATTTATGAAAGTAGGAGGCCTTATTAACAGATGGCTGTGCTAACAGCATTAACCACACTCCCATGTCCTCCTTCATGCCCTGTGCAGCTTCAGACATGGGGAATGAATGCTGTTCTCAGAGCTGAATCTCATGGTGATTCTAAGGTGACTGAAATGCAGCGGTGATGGCCATATGCTTTGTCCTGTGCTATCAGTACAATTGCCAACTCCTTACTTGGGCTTTGGCTATGCACAGAAGTGCTATGTAGGAGGAGAGAAGCTTTTGTGGATAGCAGCTGCTACTGCACTAAGTCTGAATGAATGGGTGATGCCACAGTCTGCTGTGACCATGCCAGCTTTTGAGCCACCAACAAATGCAGCAGAGCCTCCCTTGTGGATTATTCAGTTGTCCCTACAGGAACTGCAAGTATCATATGACATTACAAGGAAATTTTTAGAGAAGAGAATGGCTGAAGCAACTACCTAGAAAGCTCCTCAGCACACACACACATATATTTATATATTTATCTATATCTGTTTCTCTATCTATCTATATCTATCTATATATATATATCAGAGAAGCATTATAACCAATCTGAAGCCAAATATGCATCTCTGCATGCCTTTGGTATATGTCACTGATACACTAATACAACTTTGCTGTTTCATCACTGGGTTCACATGGCTGGAATGCACATAAGCAAGATGACTTCGTGCTCCTCAGTTCTTGGGAGACAGTCTTAAATCTCCTTGATGCCTTTAAAGAAACACAACCTAATGTGTAGGGGCCATGCTCTTCTCTGCTCAGCAGTGTCTGGAAAAGCCATCCTGAGCTCAGTCTTTGTGAGTGAGGTGTGCAGTCTGCCTGTTTGTTAGGGAGCTCTATGTGCCCTATGGTCTCAGATAGAATAACATACCACTAACAGTTTGCACTTACCTCTTAAGTCCTAGTGAAGCCATCTATCTGAAGTGTCTGTACTACCTGGGCAGAGGCAAGGTACTCCTGGAGCCTCTTGTATTTGCTCCAGAGACCATGGGTATTTACTTACAGATTCTGCTTTGTTAGGCACCTTAGATTAGAAGAGCCAGTAGGTTAGGTGACTTTTTAGTTGCTAACTGCTTAGTTCAAACATCTTACAGTCTAGCAATTAATAGACACAACTGCAAGCACATTCATGGGGTGCTTGTGTGCTGCTGCAAATGGATGAATGTCTTGCTACACAGATACAAAAATACTCATTACTGAAGGCATTGCTTGATGAAATTCTGTCAAGGGTTTTTTTGGAGACAAAATTAACCAACTAATGTAGTTAGTGTGCTACTGGGCAAAAACATAAAAAAACCAAGGAGGGATGAAAAACCAGTTACAAATTGCAAGCAAAAAAACCCCAAAATTTGATTTGTGGAAAAACAAGAAGACACAATTCATATAAAGAATTCACTG
>VZRI01009265.1:75544-96063 GCA_013397515.1 Upupa epops | reverse complement strand
GAGATTAATCACATGTTCTTACATAACTGAGACAATCTGCCATCTCCAGACCACCAAAGGGAGCGACTTCCAGGAGTTCTTGCTCCTTGAGGAAACGTGAAGTCCATTCAGTCCACATACACATCCCCCAGAGTCAGTGGACTTTTTAAAACCCAGTTCCCTGTTCCACGTGCTTCCAGGCCACTGCTTTCTCTAAACAACTTTTCTCTGAAAAGTGAAGTGAAGAAGAGGGAGGATCCAGAAACCTGAAACTGGAAGATCCAACCCCTTTGTTTGCAGAGCTGCAAACATCACAAAAATTTCAAACTACCACAAATGCTCTTTGTCATTACAGGCAATTTTCCTATCATTGCTCCCAAAGCTATGCCTTTGCTGGGATGTAAAGAAGATTTCAATTCCTTGAACTCATCTCAAAGTTTATTTAATAAAAAAAAAGCAGTGTGCACTTGTGTGGCTTCCAGTAAAACTGGAAGGATGTCAGCTGCTGAGAAGTTCTTATTTATTCCTAAAGAGTAGAAATAAGCTGTTACATTGACAGACAACTGATTTTCTTATTTTAGACATCATCACACCAATATGAACAAGAGGGGCTGAAAGCAATATGAATAGCAGTGAGATGTGCTTATTTCTGATATTCCTGCTGAGATTTTATGATGTGTTTTTTAGTCTTGATTATACACCTCGAGGCAGAAAATTAGATGAAGCAGATTTTTTACCAAATGTGCAATAAACTTCAGAGTATTTCCTTGGACCTATTGCTATGTTTTCAGAATAAATTAAAAAGGAGAAGACGATTTTTAGGGCCTATCATTTAGAAGATAGCCTCCCTTAGTAAAATGGTTTTATGTACTATGATTTGACATGAATTACTAGAAGAGCTGAGATTTATTTGTAATTCTAAAACCCTCTCACTACAAAAGTCAAAGTACATCCTATTTATTTTCCATTTTTGGAAATAAATAAGCATGGATTCATGGATTCACAAATTCACGTATGAAGCTAAATATCTACTTAATTTTGTGAGGAATGCTCCTCACAACAGTTAATTTAATTCTGCAGTTTTTAACTTATATGTAGTTGAGGTAGTTTGATAAATACATAATAAATGGAGGTGAAGTATGGGGTTGGGCACCTGAGCCAGGGCCACCAGAGATATCTACACCGGCTGGAGGAAGACCTACTGGAGAGCAGCCCTGTAGAGAAAGACCTGGGGGTACTAGTACATGAAAAGCTGGACATCAGCCACCAATGTGCAATTGCAGCACAGAAGGCCAATTGCATCCTGGGCTGCATAAAAAGTGTGACCAGCAAATTGAGAGAGGTGATTCTGCCTCTCTATTCTGTCCTGGTGAGACCTCACTTGGTTTACTGTGTCCAATTCTGGAGCCCCCAACACAAGGACAAGTATCAGCTGGAATGTGTCCAGAGGAGGACCAGAAAAGTCATCAGAGTCCTGGAGCACCTCTCTTGTGAAGACAGGCAGTGAAGATAGAGAGTTAGGATTGTTCAGCCTGAAGAGGAGAAGACTCTGGGAGGACCATATAGTGACTTTAAAGGGGCCTAACAGAAAGCTGGTGAAGAATTGTTCACAATGGCATGGAGCAATACGGTAAGGAGTTATGGTTTTAAGCTGGAAAAGGGTAAATTCATATTGGACATTAGGAAAAAGTTATTAATATGAGAGTGGTGAATCTAGAACAGGTTGCCTATAAAAGAGGTTGAGGCCCCATCCCTGGTGACATTTAAGGCCAAGCTTGATGGGGCTTGGCAGAGGTAGAGATGTCCCTGCTATTGCAAGGGGATTGGACTAGATGAATTTGAGAAAAAAAGTATTTGTTTGAGATCAGTAGAGAGAATGAGTCCGGGTAAAAATTATCAGCCTGAAACCATGAACTACTGTTCACTTTAGACTGGAGAAAATGCACAATACAAAAAAAAATCAACTAATCTCATTTAGACTAGTTACTCTCTGTAAAATATGTTGAAATAAAGAAGCAAGAATCAGAATTTAGTCATAGCATAATTTATTTTTAATTAAAAAATCTTTTTATTGGGCCAGTAGGGAAGTGTGATGAAACAAAATGTAGACCCGGAATTAATAGCAGAGATTAACAATAGGCCATTTAAGCAGGAGAATAATGTAAGAAACTATGGATAGCTTTTAACTAAAGTTTCTGTACTTGTGGAAACCAAGCGGAGGCAGACCTTGATTCTGAAAGGCAGTGATTAGCAAAGCCAGAGAAAAGGGTGTTCAAAATAATTCTTTTTTTTACTGGATTTACAAATTAATATCTTTACAGGGAGTGGTATGTCTCTGCATTCTGCATTTCTTGCAACACATTTGGTATATTGAAGAACTGAGTAATTTATATATCTCAGCTTTTGAGTTTTACCAAAACTCCAGTTTTCAGTCAAATATCAAATAGTAAACATATGTGGGTTATGTGATATGCTGCATGTTCATTGTTTCTCTCTATAATAACTTACATGTGACAGTGGCTCTGTGCTCAGTTTCTAACTTTTGAGAGAAATATTCTCTTAAAGTGGAACAAATTACAGAGAAAAATATCTGCCATTTTGATCCTTGGATCAGTATATTTACATTAAAAATAGATGGCACAAAGAAACAAACCCATCACTATGTAAGTAGTAACATGAAGAGAAGCCTTTATTTTCATTATTATGCTTCACATAGTTGCCCTTCTGGTTCTTCAGTTGCAGAGCAAGCAGCAACATTTGGGAAGAAATCAACAACTCTAGACAACTTTGTCAAGCACAACAAAAAAATTAAAGGTAAGAAGAGATTCAGAAGAAGTATGCATAAGCATGCTAGACATGTCTACCACTAGTGTATCTTCAGATATGAGAAGAGTTGGAAGGATACAGAGGAACAGATAACATCTACACAATAGCGATAAATCAGGATTTAAACAAAAAGCAATGCAAATTTTATACTTAAGCCCCACACTGTTGATTGGAATTGAGTCATGGTGCTTTCTTTCTTGGAAAACTATTAGTATTTTGTCTTCAGCTTTGGCAGAAGGACAGTGTGCATAAGAACAAATAATATTTGAAAGTAGAACAAGCTACCATGGCACCAAATGAGGTACATGGTTATCTCACCATCATTAGCTACTGGCCTAACTACAGCTTTGCATTGCCAAAAACATCAGGGTTTGGAAAGGAATCGCACAGGCTAGAAATAATTGTTCCAAGGAGCAGCATCAGAAAACAGTTGCAACTGTATGTGCCTGCCATCATTAATGTGCTGTAAAAACCATAAAAAAGGAGAACCTCTTCTTGGTTGTCCTAAATCACAGATTTGGTGTTGTAGCTTCTAATTGTTGCTGTAGAAGTAGCTAATATCCATGCTATTTATTAATCAAGTACTTGTTTCTGTTGCACAATATTTTCCATCATTATCTGCCTGAACTGAAACGTCCTGCTGTTCCTAGAAAGGAGGGGAAGTAGTTGCAGCAGCTTCCATATGAGAGATCAAAAGTGTTCTGGACTACTGTCTCAGCATGAAGCTGATCTACTCTGTTAAGCCATCTATTTAGCAAGATAGCCATCTGTCTGGAGTAGGCTTGGTGAGGTAATGGATTTATTAATTTCTTATAATAAGTAAGATGAGCAGACAAGATTGCCTGTGGCATTAAGATATGAATATATGACCTTCACTAAATTACGTGCCTTCCTTTCTGCTGCAAAACTTGATGTTTTTCTGCATATCAGAGTTGTGACCAGATTAATCTTCCCAGGGATTTGCAGTAAACATGAGAAGGTCCAAACTTGTTTTTGATATATGCAGAATGGTGTCTTTCAAACATCAAGGCTAAAGCAAGAAAACGGTATTTCCTCCAGATTCTTCTGTTTCCTCTACAACAAAGGATGCTCAGTGCTATCTGCACATTCTTCTAGCTCTGCCAGATGAAATAAGCTTTCTGAAAAAGTACCTGCTATAGGTTAGAAGAAGCTATCACTTTCCTTGGTAACTTGTGGAAAGGTGCTCCCCACATTGTTTAAAAATGGTGATCTGTTCCTCTAGCTTTATTTCTTTCTTAAATTACCACACAGTAGTTTTGCCTGTGCTTAGAGCTTGACAGGGCCACTAGGACTTAGTATTTTCACTGCCTGAAGAAGCCACAGGAAAGCATTTTGCTTTGCAAAAATCTTACAAAGCTTTTCCCTGTTCCTAGAGCCCTAAAATAATTTATTCAGATTCTACCTGCAGCAACCCTCAAGTTTTGTGCTTGACAACGATACTTGGCAGAAATAATTTCAGGAAAGCTGTAGCCTGTAGCCTGTCAGCTGTCTCTGTGGCCAGTGGAGTGGAGGGGCTGGGCCAGCACTGTGGAGGAATGACGTCTCAGCCATAAGAGATTCTTACATTGCAGACCTTGTCCCAGGACAGCCATGATGATAGAGAGGGTAGGCATAGCTGGGAAGAGCTGTTCAAAGAACTAGCACAGGGAACTAGTACTTGTTGGCATGTTTGGAGGAGGGTAACAGACAAAAGTTTAAAGCTGTTAGGTCAATATCCGGGGTATCTGAACTGCCTTGGTGAGTTAGAGGTTGAGAAGAAATGACGGCACTCATTATAGAGGCATGGTGAGAAAACCAGGCAGATGTCTCCTTGTTTTGCTGCTGCTGGCCTTTTTCAGAGGATGCCCTGTGTGTAGTGGTAAGTCCTGCTTCTCAGTGGGATGTATCCCTGCCAGGAAAGAGGAGGATAGGGATCACAGTTGCTTTTAGAGTGCATTCCATGGGCATCTATGAGGTGTGAAAGGAGTAGGTGTCAGGAACAAATGGTTTTCTATCCCCCAGCTGCCCAAGTCCTTATAAGGCCAAATTCCCAAATCACAGAATCACGGAATTGCAGAATTTTAGGGGTTATAAAGGACCTCAAGGTATCATCTAGTCCAATGCTCCTGCCAGAGCAAGATCACTTACATCAGGTCACATAGGAATGTGTCCAGATGAGTTTTGAATATCTTCAGGGAAGGAGACTCCACAGCTTCTCCAGGCAGCCTGTTCTAGTGCCCTGTCACCCTCATAGCGAAAAAGTTTTTTGTATGTTTATGTGGAACATTCTATGCTCAGGTTTACATCTGTTGCCCCTTGTCCTATCATTAGACATAACTAAGAAGAGCTTGGCACTATCCTCCTGACACCTACCCTATAATAACCAAGTAACCACATCCTGCTTCTCATTCCTTCCTGTCTTTAAAGAGACCAGACTCCTTCCATTTCCACTGTAGCAGACCCATTTCCACCATCAGGTACTATTCTCTGCAGCCCCTTTTTGCAGTTTTTGTGCATGACCTCACACATCCTTCTAGAAATGGTCAATTTCCTTACAAATAAAGAAGGCTGCCATGCACAAGGCACCATGCTTTGCTGCCAAATGAAGACACTAGGGTTCTATGTTAAACATTTTAATCCATGGAAGAATGAAAAGATTTCATCCATGGAAGAGCATAGCTTCCTTTATACTGACCTCGGTGCTCACACAGAGGAGAGACAGGGAGCATGGAATGACTTGCAGCACTAAGAGTTAAATTTATATGGGCTGCCTGTAAATAAATACCCTCCAGCTATTAATAGTCTGAAGGTCCTGTTTAAAGGTGACAGAACCACATTTGGAGAGCAGGACTCAGAATAGTATGGGCCCCTTTGTATATGCCAAGATATCTGGGGTCAGGGGAACAGTCGCGTGTGCTTCTACTAGTACACTGCCTATTCAACTGAGTCTTTCTCTGGTAGCTTCTTGAGAATAGCTGCTTGCAGACACACTGTTATTACCTCTCTTTCTTAGACTCTGAAATGAACCTTTCCATTTAATTATGGTCTCTTCTGGCTTTGTTTCATCCACACCTTAAAGATATTCCATCCTTGGGTAGAGGCTTAGCAATTCCACCTATTGCCCCAGGGACAGCTGGTTGAGCTTATACCTTCTGTTAAGTACCTGTTTAGGAGGAGAGGGTGGAGAATATCAGGACAAGTTCTGTAACCATCTAAATGTAACAGTAAAATCTCCATTTGCCTTCAGTGTCTTGGCTAGTTGCAGGGATGGCATGGCCCAGACAGCTCTGTAGGATGTCCCAGGGCAAAGGTGGGTTCTCAGACCCCTAGGAGCCAAACTGGATTCATGCAGGGGCAGAGGCAGCAAATGTCCCTCTCACACTGGTACAGCACACAGGTACCATCTTATCATGTGTTGGTCAAACTATGACTGCCCTCAGACAGCTGGGCATGGTCAGCTATTCACAGAGGTGTTTCAGGTTGGCTTACACTCCCTGCCCCCTGCCCCCTGCTGTTTTTATGAAAGAAAACCTTGTAAGTTACTGGCAGAACCCAATGTGCACTTGCAAAAAGTTGAAACAGTTATAAAATTAAACTTTTTTTCCTGCTGACATTTCTAAACAATCTTTTTCTTTTAGAGCACATTTCAGACCCCCTTTTTAGTCTTTTTATGTTCTTTATACAGAAAGTCCTAACCTATACAGACTGAATTTTCTCTATTGCTAAGTCTTTGCAAGACAGGACCTGACTGCTTAGTTTCTGCAGGGATATGGGCATTGTATCTGTAAATGATGAGATAGATCTCATTGCAATATCACATTTTTGGTATCAATTTTCCATTGGCAAGTTTTAATGCTGCAGGGTAGTTATTGCTTGTAATGTAACTCCATTAGAATCTCCTTTCTTTAGAATTTGTGTGATGTTTTGGAGCTGGAAGATGTAATGTGAAGGCAATTTCTATAGGCTGATTTTTCCCTAAAAAATGTGTGTATCAATAGCTAGAATATGGGGAAGGCAGAAATTTATCTGTTCACTGGATCATTAGTGAAATTATTTGCATTGCAAAGTGCATGTGATTTCTAGAATATCTGAACTGTAGAATATTAAGTAATTCTTCTTGAAGAAAAGATAGATTCTTTTCAAATTGGTTTTTAAACATAAAAATAAATGTGAATAACGCTAAGTCAGCCTGCTCCAGCAAGAGATCTGCCCCATGTAGTAATGCTCAGAGGGACGGGTGTATCTATTATTCAACTGCACAAAGTTCAGTAGAATAACTGTTCTCACTAATTGCTAATGGGTGAAATTGCTGGTGCTTATAGGGAGATATTCTGGTAACAGATAATTAAGCAACTAAGTAGTTGAAAATGTCAGGAGAGAAAAATTATCTTTTCACCTCGCTGAGTTAATTTTTAAAACTGTGTCAGCTGAGCTCAGTCTGCTTCCACAGACAGCCTGCAGCTCTAATAGGGATGTACACTGTGGCCACCAGACAGACAGAAAAATGCATTAACTTTCAGAGCCAGGCCTGAATCCTCAATTCTTTCATGGATGAGAGATGCTGTTCTTTCCCACAAGCAAAGTCTCCATGATACTATACTCAAGTGACTCTCCTCTGGCTCTGTGGTTCAGGTATGCTCCTTGATATACTCCTTTTTAGGATGTGCTAGAGCAAGGATGGGCATATTGTTGGCTGTAAAGAGAAGGGGAAATCAGAGGGGCACCTATCAGCCTTTGCAACATAGCCAGGAGCCATCATGTGAGGACAAGAGCCATAACATGCTATTTTGCCATCTCTACCATCTTTGGAATTGAGCTTTCTATCCCTAACCCTTTGGTGCCATAGGCTAGTTCAGCAAGTGCCCCATCTGGTATTTTCACAGCGCCTGGGGCAGCAATGTGGGACCTGAGCACTAGGGCAAGGTGCTCCTCATAAGCCCAAGGCAGATGCTCTTCATAAATGACAACCAATCACTTTACACAGCTCTTCTACACAATCAGGGATAACTACACAAAAGCTGAATTTCTTCTATAAATGGCATTCTTTGAAAATAAATTAGTGAATAAAGAGGAGAACTCATAAGGTGGTGGGCATAGGAACTTGACTGCAGAAAAAGTAACAATTGGTTAACTACATAGACGTTCATTGAGCTCAGCCTTCAAAAACAATTCTATCTGATTACCTAAAACACTGGATGGGAGATGAACAAATATGCAAGTGCCAGGACATGCCTGGTATACCGTCTATTCACAAGGCTGCATGGGAAGATGAAAGGTTCGGGTACACCAGAAAGCATTTATCTGCCCATGGTCTGATAATCTTTATCACTCCAGAGTGAAGAGCAGCTTCAGGTGTCCACTGTGAAAGCTTGGGTTTTCTTCGTGTCCCACAATTTTCAGCTCAGAGTGGATGTGCTGAAACAATGCCTATTTGCTGTGACCTGTGCAGAACACCTGAGTGATAAAACAGGCTTTGTAATTGTGTGAATAATAAAACCAAAAAATTTTGGGAAAAAATACCAAATGAAAAAATGAGAAAGCTTGAAGAATTTTATTGAAAGAATCATAGAATCATTAAGGTTGAAAGAGGCCTTCAAGATCATCCAATTAACCATCAAACCAATGCCACCATGCCAAATAAACTGTTTCATAGTGCCATATCTAAATGTGGCACCTCTGGGGTGAATACCTCCAGGGACAGTGACTTTGCCACCTCTCTCTGGACAACCTCTTCCAAACCTGACCACTCTTTCAGTGAAGACATTTTTCTTGATGTCTGATCTAAACCTCCCCTGACACAACTTGAGGATGTTTCCTCTTGTCTTATCTCCAGTGACTTGGGAAAAGACACCTGCCCACACCTCTCTGTAACCTCCTTTCAGGTAGTTGTAAAGAGGTGTAAGGTATTCTCTCAACTTCTTTTTCTCCAGACTAAACAACCCCTGTCCCCTCAGCTCTTCCTCATAAGCCCTGTCCTCCAGGCCCTTCACTAGCTTCATTGCACTTCTTTGGACATGCTCCAGCATTTCAACACCCTTCTTGTATTGAGGTGTCAGTTTTAACTGAATGCAATAATCAAAATGAGGGCTCACTAATGCTGAGTATCGGGAGAAGGTCACTTCTCTAGTCCTGCTGGCCACACCACTTCTGATGCAGGCAAGATGCTGTTGGCCTTCTTGGCCACCTGGGCACACTGTGGGACCATGTTCAGCCAGCTGTCACTCAACACCCCCAGGTCCTTTTCCACCGAGAGTTTTCCAGACACTCTTGTGCAAGCCTATAGCATTGCATGATGTTGTTGTGACAGACATGTAGGATGTGGCACCTGTCCTGGTTAAACCTCATACAACTGACCTTGGCCCATTGATCCAGCCTGCCCAGGTCCCTCTGCAGAGGTTTGCTCCCTTAAGCAGATTGACACACCTACCCAGTTCAGTGTCATCTTCAATGCTCAAATACTGGCTCTCTTGTTAAAGACATTTCATTTTGGCATTGCTAAAACCCTCCAAAATCTTTTTCAAGAGGGACCTAAATCAGTTTGGAAATGAAGAAGAGTGTTTCAAAATAAGCAGCAGAAATGTTTTGTTCTTCTACATTAAATAAAAATTATGCAGCGTAAAACAAATTTGCAAATGTAAAAACTCCAGCTTTGATATACTTCCATCTTTTAACTTTTAATTGTGGACCCAATGCTTTCAAAATAGTAGTCATGGGCAAAAAGACTTGTTCCCCATCTAATCTAGAGTTAAAATTGTGAGCTGGTGGCCCATGAGTTAAGTCTTTTTCATTGGGCTTGTAGCAGGCTGGTGTCTTCTCGTGACATAAATGCATTGATGAGCCTCATAACTCAGGGAAGTATAAAATCAGTTGAGCCACACAGCTGTAAAACCAGAGCAGTGCAGTGGGGAATCAGGCATAGGCTGCAAATTTCATACCCTTGTGAGTGAAAAAAATGAGTTTAAAGTTAATTAAAATCAAAATAATCCCACTGTAAATTATGTTTGAGGATTTTAGAGTGAAAAGGACAGAAGGGAAAAGCATATTTAAGGCAGGGAACTGAACTAGCTCTGGTAGGAGCTGGTCTGGCTCACCTTACTTTCTTGCAGGGAAGTTACTTATCCATGGTCTGCTTCTGAGATGCAGACACATTCTGAAGCCCTCCTTACACTATCACCACTGGGTTTGTGCATTGCCTCCATGTGGGTGCTGAAGAGGGCTCCTGCTGCCCATGGTATTTGACAGTGCTGGCAAGGTGAAAGCCTGAGGCTGGCCTTTCAGGTGCCCCAGGCATATGGAGGCACACAGGGAAGAGTGTTCTTTGGGATGCATGGGAAGGAACAGGTAGCCAGGGTGAGAAAGGCAAGGGGTGTCTGTAGGATGTGATGTGACTAGACCTGTATCCCTCACAGGGAGTGATCCCACAGGAAGAACGTCATGTAGGGGCAAAGGAAACTGCAGGAGAGAAGAGTGGGGTAGTGGGGGGACCTGCATTTGCTGGGAAGATGTGGGTTGGAGTATCCCCTCCTGTGTCCCCCTGGCGCAGGGGTGCTCTTTTCATACCAGAGTGATGCTGTCTGGCACTGGCTAGATCTTCTGCTAGTGGTGGAGCCTAGTGAATGCAGGAAACCTGCTGTCCCGGATTAGGATGAAACCTGCTGTCCTGGATCTAGATCTGATCTGGGTTGGTGCCTGCAATTCAAACACAAAAACCAGCTCTCGTGGAGAATGCAATAGGTAATGCTAAAAGAAAAGAATTTATTGAACCCACCACCAACAAGAAAATTAAGAAATCCCCAAATAAGTAAAAGAACCAAAAATAAGTAAACCAAAAAACTGTATCAAAATGCCATCACACACACTCCAAGAGAAAGGGGAGACAGCCTACACATTGTTTGGATTCAGATGAGAGCCCTAGGAAAAGACAATGTACTCTAACAATCTTGTACATCTCAGGCTTGTTTGTAACTCCACTCATGTTGGGAATTCCTAGCAAAGTGACCATGGCCAGCAGCATCGCAGGTGTAGGAATAGACAGAACCCCAGTCCCTTTCTGTTTGCCAAAGGCTTAAGACATCAGTATCTTAGGATCTCTCTCTCTCTTATCAACAGCTTCTCTCAGTGGCACAGCATACAGCATCTGCTGTAAGGCACAGGAGAGGACAGAGGCAACATGACGATGTTTATGTGGGGCCAAGCGTGTTGGCAAACAGGCCTGATTCAGGGGCCTGTGCCACTGCCTTTTCTTCTCTCTCTCATCCTTTTCTGTTTTTTCATCTCCCAAGTGTTTATGGCTTTGAGAGAGGGAAAGGCTGAAGAGCTCACCACCTTCTCTTGATTATCAGGTTGCAGGAACAGTGTGTGGGCAGCAGCTACTGGCTTCAGTCTACTGCCAGGAAGAAAGTCAGGCTGGCTCCACTCTTGCCATGTTCCAGCCTTCAGGGAAAGGGGAGCTGTGGCAGGGAAAGGGGAGCTGAGCCCTGCCCCCCCAACCCCTCCCCCCTCGAGGTCGAGGGAGGCTGTGCTTGGCCCAGAAGAGCTTTCTGTTTTACAAGACAGGGGAGAAAAAGGGCAGAAATCAGGAAGTCCACTTCTTTTTGTAGACTGCCCACCAATCACCCATGGGATCAAGACTTTTCACCCAGGGGTCTGATGAGAGAGCTCTCTCTAGCTTAAAAATAAAATGCTCTTTCAGCATGAAAGCACAAAAATCAACACCTGAATATTTGGCAAATTTTCAAACTGCAACACCTGCCTGACTCCTCCCTAATTAACTTGTGTTGGTATTAATCCTTTGCTTGGCACCACTGGCTAAATTGTGCTCTCATTTAAAACTGCATAAAACTGAAGCAGTTCCACTAGAATCTGAGGTATAATGCAGATTTATGTTACACAGATGAGCAGAAGAGTTTGATTCCATTATTTTACAATGCCATGACTGCAGTATTTTACTAGTCCTTGGGGCGCATAGTAAGAGTATTTGTATTTACTTCTCTGAATTTTAAGTACATTTTGCTGCAATGCCTTAACCAAAGCATCTTATAGGAGTGTGAATCTACCAGATCAATATATTTTCCTCAGCCAGTGAATTGTGGCCTAATGTCCTGAGCTGTGCAGGACCCATAAAGTATCAGTCTGTAGCAGCATTTTACCTCAGTAAATCTAGCAACTCCCACCATGTTATATATGACATCAGTTGCTGACCTTTCAAAGGACTCTGCAGCCAGTAAGCCCACCCAAAGTGGCAGCAAGGCAGACCACATCTTTCAATGACATGCATATTTTCCTTGGGTGAGCTATTACCATGCATCACTACTTTTCTTGGTGAAAGGAATCATTGCCAAAAAGCCCTTGAGTGTATTTTTGGTTTTAGTACTTGGAAATTCTTTTTCTATCTCTCATGATTGGTTTTTTAACAAAACAAGCTGGATTTTTGCTCCTGTGGGTAGATGTTCACATCTAATCAGGTGTTACCTGCCAAAACCCTGTCACAATGACAAAGTTTAGCAGGAGTACTTGCCACATGCATCCCTTTGGGAATAGTAAGTATTAGAAGAATTTGTCCTCCAAATCATAAAAATTCTGCTTGTGAAAACAGACTGCTAGGGATAGAGATAGGGACAGCAGATGTCAAGTACACATGAGGACTTGTCCTTGCTAAAGCTTTGTCACTGAGACTCAGCAAATCCCAAAGGAGAAGAAGGAAAGAAAATATTGTCAGTCCAATTGGGAAAGATCCTCTGGAAGGATTAAATAATGTCCTGCCTCCCAAGTTCCGGTTATGCTGCTAGTCGTTCCTTTGTGATGGAAACAGTTGTGGTTGCAATCTAGAAAACACACTATAGCTGCAACAGAGAGACTTAAAGCACCAAAATGTTGCAGTTCAGTGAAACACACAATCAAAGTAAAAAACAGAGCAGAGAAATTAAAGTACTTCAATTAATAGTGCTAGTTTACAGCAACAGAAGGGTTCTTTTTGTAATTTAGTCAAGGTTGAATGTTTCTCATTTCTTCTTACTGTTTTCACAACCATTTTTTATGTTTGTGCTTTTGTGGAGAGAGAGGTGTTTGGATTCTAATGAAGTGTGGCCTGCACAATCAGTCTATCTTGATTTCAGTAACACATCCTCGCCTCCAAACTGAGGCAGTGTAGTCTGGATGATTAGGTAGTGAGGTGGATTGTGAACCGGCTGCAGGATAGAAGCCAGAGAATGGCTGGTCAGTGGCCCAGAGTCTAGTTGGAGGCCTGTATTTAGTGGAGTCCCCCGAGGAACAGTACTGGGACCAGTCCTATTCAATATATTCATCAACAACCTGGACGAAGGATTAGGGTGCACTGTCAGCAAGTTTGCTGATCGCACACATCTAGGCTGACACACAAGAAGGCCATGCTGCTATTCAGTGGGACCTATACAGGCTGAAGAGTTGAGTAGGGAGAAACTTAATTAAATACAACAAGGGCAAGTGTAGACTCTTGCAGCTGGGCACGAACAACCCTAGGGACCAGTGTAGGTTGGGGACTGACCTGTTGTAGAGCAATGCATGAGAAAAGGACCTGACAGCTACAGTGCAAAGGCTTCACTCCCTCTGTGTTCCACCCTCAGGGAAGGGGAAGCTGCGGCTGGGCCCCTCCCTGCAGCAGTAGGGCCACGGCTGCTGGCCCAGAGTTCAACCCCCTCCCTCGGGGGAACCGCAGTGGTTCACAGCCAGGCCCTGACCCCGACCAAGGGTGCCATGGCTTCACCGTGCCTGGCAGGGACCGGTGGCAGGACTGCAGTGGCCAGGTATCCCTCCTTCCTGCCCCGGGGAGGGGTGGGGATTGGCCCCTCGGCCCGGGAGAAGTCTGCTGCCAGGGGACAGGAGGCAAAGGGAAGGAATTTGTAAGTCGGCTCTCTTGTATAAACTCTGTCCACCAGTCACCTGGGGACAGGACACCGACCCAGGGGTCTGATGGGAGAGCTACCTCTAGCTTCAAAATGAAATACTCTTTTGGCATGAAAGGGCAAAATCCAACGCTTGAGAATTTGGACAATTTTCAAACTACAACAATGCTAAAAAGCAGACTATCGGGGTTGCTCGATACTATATATAATTTTGCTAAGGACTGGTTCACATAAAGACATAAAGCTTTTCACTGCTTTCCACTTTCATTCTTAATGTATGTTTGGAACATGCCCATGGTAGGTAGGTACAATCTGACTCACATTGACATCTTGTAAAGGCCAGGGAGGTTTCATTCGGGCAGCTGCAAGAGCAGTTCTTGGGTGGGAGGAGAGAAACATTAATATTCTGCCCCCTCTAATGTAAGTTTTTAAAAGTTACTTTATTTGTGCAGCATTTTCAAAGGCATCAAAATCAAGCCCCCGTGAGAAGCAGAGTCAGGAGAGGGTTAAGGAAGTCATTTAGGCCTGATGTTAACATCTTTCCTCTTTTCCAGCTTTGTATAAGATAAACATTTCAGATTTCAATCTGTTGTTCCCAGCAGTGCTTTGGTAACACTGCAGTAGGCCTGCAAAAATCGCTAATGCTGGGCCAAGCTGAGATAATGCATCTCAGCAGGAATGACATAATGCCCTAAAAGAAGACTATGATGTAATGCATGTCTCACAAATCAGAGCCAATTTCCGTTAGCCTGGAAGTCTCGAACTAATACTGCAATATGCAAAACTTTTGGGGCTTAGATATTTTCTGATTTTTATTTGTTTTAAATTAATTTTGTAAGGCTTAAAGTACTTGTGGTGCCTGTCTCAGTTATGAGGGAAGCTTCTCTCTCCTTCCACACTCTGCTGTTGAGGTGCTTAATGAAAGCTGCTGAGCTTCAAGTTCTTTGAGGTGCCTGCAATAGGTTAATAAGTGCACTGTAACTTATAGCATGAACATGTCTGTTTATGCAGGTGATGGATAAAATGTATACAACATATTACAGTAAATCCTGCTTAATGAAAGTGTTATGCAGGGCTTTATTAGATTCACTAATGTCTCATGGAAAAGTTAAACACAATTTGTGCTAAGCTCATCTTGGATTTCAGCCAAAACAGTTCCTCCATTCGTGGTGGAGTTGCTCCCCCAGGTATGGTGAGCCAGACTTGGGCTCATACAGTTTATAAACCACGCTGGTTAATTTTCCTGTCTCACTAATAGCCATACTGTGAGAGCAGCAGTACTCACCTGCTGCTTAATGCTCCTTTGGTGCATGAGCCAGTGGGACTGGTGTGCTGGGAACTGCTGCAGGATTTATTTCCAAAAGGAATCCTTGTAGGGTACAAGCCTGCTGGAGTCCCACACCTGCCCTGGCAAAGCACTGGGATGTCTCACTGTCCCTTTGCCCACTCACCGTCTGCAGCAAGGAGACCATGATGAATCCCAGGCACCAGGTTGCTCTTGGGGCTGTAGCTCTGCACCTTTGTGCACATTTTGTGAGCAAGGACAGGAGCTGCTTCCATCATCTGGGTCTGCCCCTTGGAGGCAAAGCAAAGCCAGAGGTCTACAGCTGTTGGAAAGCCACAGTAGGTCCTGGCATTGGAGGGAATGGCGACAGCTCACAAGGGGAAAGATCTGGCCTTCGCTACCCATGGGGCCACATCACCCTACTGGTGTAATGTGGCAGTGTGTAGCCCTTCACTCTGTCTTCATCTTACAAATATTATATCATTGGCATTGGACCTAATAATGTTCTTTCAAAATCCTGGTTGAGGATGGGGTCTCTGAGCAGAACCAGTTATCTTAGGAAAGGAGATGTTCTCAAGGATATATCCTGAGCAGCAGACTCACTTCAAGAGTCTTGCACTGAAAACCACAATTTTTAATATGTAACTGGTGAGATAGTTTATGAACTTCAACCCTCCACCAAGGCAGGCAGCCACAGTCTGTGTGACAGAGAACTGATCTGTGCTAATCAAACCATATCAGCTCAAACAACTGAGATATTAATAAATGACCTCAGCTGGATCCTGTAAATTTGAAATCTTGTAAGTTTGCTTCTCCGTCAAGAAACATTGTGAGTGTCTGCTATTAAAGGCTTGTGTTTACTTGTGAGTAACACAAGCCTTTAAACACACTTGTTTACTTGCTAACTGAGATTCAGCAGGCAAATAAACTTATAACCTTGTTCTAAAAATTAATAAAGCACCTCAAAGACAGGGGAAAGCTGGCATCTACTCCTGCTAATTCAAGCCTGGACCAGCTTTTCAATCAGAATGACCTGACTGCAAATGGAAGCTGCTGTATGGTATGTTTCAAAGTGCATTGTAAAGGAGACCGACCAAAGATGCATGGCATCATTAAATTGGGAATGATGTTGGACATGCACTGCAGCCACCCAAGTGAAAGGGGAGTTGCCACCTCAAATTGTTTTAACTCGTTATCATTAATAAATACAGAGCTATGTTACATGTACTACATCATTAAAAGACAATAGCCAGCAGGACAGCTTAATTAATTAAAATAGTCTAGCAAAAAGGGGCAAAGGTGAATGCATAATTATAGCATCAATATGACCTATCAACCTGCTGCCAGGCCAGTGAAATGAGGATATGGCTTCCTAGTCATGGCCTTACCCCTGCCATGTTTGACTGTTGAGGCAAGTAATTTAACCTCCTTACTAACATGGAAGTTCTCAAACTCCCAAAATTAAGTAGTCAAAGTGCCCTGAAGACCAGTGTTTGTATATGGACTGGAGCTCTTGTAACCTACTTTGGATTTTCTCACTAGCCTTTATGCATATGTAGTTACTGACTCACCTTGTCTCAGCTAACTTGACCTCAGCAACCAGGATTACACTGGCAAAGGAAGCATTGCATGTTTTAAGACCATGGCATCCAGTACCCTGCCACACTAAGAAATTGCCCTGTCTCAGTTGTCTTGACACCATTTAGAAAACAGCATAGCTGCTGGTGTTAATTTTGCTAAGAATAAAGGAAGGAGAAGAAGCACTGGACCAGGTTTATGATACATCTACAATTACAAATTCAATGCAGAGAGTTGTAAATTTCTTAATCCATGCAGAAGGAGTCAGAGCATAACAAAACTGTGTTTGTTCAGTATAAGCCAGCCCAGGATGCCCAGGGTCCTTGAGTATTTAGTGATACTGCTGGTCCATTCATGCGTATCCCATATCCTCAGAGCTACTGCCACTACTGCAGCCCAAAGAGGGTCACCACATAGACCTGGCTAGCTATTTTCTGTGCAGCCAGGGTAGTGTAGTGCCCTACCCTGTAGAGATCAATCAATCTCTACAGCTACATGACATGATACTGCATGACATACCTTACCCTATGTAGAACTGCTTTGAGCTTATGAATGTTCCTTGGGACTTTCACTGGCTTTGGTGCAGTATGAAGAGGGAAGCTAGTCTCCTATTGTGACCTGTTATTTGGTGGAGGGTAATTTCTGTTGGACTAGCAGCTGATTGAAAGAAATGTCTCTCCAGTGCAGTACAGTGCTAGAGCAATAAACTGCTTAGCCTTGGGTAAGTTAGCCCTGGAACAGCAGTGCAGCCAAAGCTTGGTGCTAAAGCTTACCTCAAGGTACCCTAGGTCTCCCTGTGGCAGTGCTGCAGATGTGCTGCATGGCCTTGCTTTTGTAGTAGCTTCACTTGAGGGAAAGCTCAGGACTAGGTCCTCCCACACTGCTTTTCTATGTGATCATTTACTGTGCTTCTAGTACTGTAATTTCTGTATCTCAAAGGCTGCATATTGTTGAGTGTCTGTTCTTTACTTAGAGGGGTAAAAGGACCCAGTAACCACTTAGTCCTGTTTTAAAGGTACAAGATCCACTAAGGAAAAAGAAGTGGTTTGCTTAGAAGTGTCTCATAGAACAAAACGTGAGAACCACAGATAGAGAAGTAACTGAACAGAGAGTTGAGTTAAAAAGCATTTGAGCGAGATATTCCTAATTCTGAAGGACACAGATAGAACTCATCAGCTCCTCCCTTCTCACCCTAACCCACAGTATGAAAATAGATGTCTATGACATTGAAAGCAATAAATTTAGAAGGAATTACCAAGGATATTGCTCTGCATACTGAATAGCCAGCCTGTGGACTTCACTAATACAGACATTCAATGTCAAGCATGTATGGATAAATTTTTAAAAAGCATTGGATAATTTAATCATCATGGGCTACCACATGTAGTGCTAAAAAAATACATGGATGAATTTTCCCATAGCTTTGCAACTGAGTATCGCTGAGGGATACCTGTCCGGGAGAACCGCACAACTGGCTGAGTGTATTCAATTTCTCTGAACCCTTATTCATAATAACTCCAGAGACATGAGGCCAAAACAAGTCAAATAGCATTGGAATGGGAATATCCAAAGATAAAAGGCAGATCTGAAAGGGAATTTGGGAGTCAAACTCTCTCTTGGCATTGAGCTACATACAAAGTTAGTAAATAACTGTGTTGGTAGGCCTGGCCCTTTTGGCTAAACCAGTAGCTGTGTAGTGGTGTCATGTACTCCATCTAACTGAGACAATAAGGAAAGTATTTCCTGTTGTCTTTGCTCTCTGGGAAATCAGAACATCTTCTAAACTAAATGTCACAGAATATTAGGCGTTGGAAGGGACCCCAAAAGATCATCCAGTCCAATCCCCCAGCTAGGGCAGGCTCCCCTAGATCAAGTCACACAGGAACATGTCCAGGCAGGTTTTAAATACCTGCTGTGGAGAGGGAGACTCCACAACCTCCCTGGGCAGTCTGTTTCAGTGGTCTGTCACCCTCTCCATCAAGGATCTTCTTGTATTTATGTGGAGTCTCCTGTGTTCCAGCTACACCCATTGCTCCCTGTCCTATCATTTGAAGGCATCTTGTGAGCTGCTTCCAGGTGCTTTCAATGATGAAGGTGAAATCTCCACCATCTTTTCTTGGTTCTGCCCTAGAATACAGCTGTTTTTTGCTGTGTCTCTAGTTTGAAATTAGGTTTTAAATTTGGGTCAGTGCCTACTCTGTGCCTGGGTTTCCTCTCTCCAGACCTCTTGGCAATCTCTGTGGTCTTAAGAGATAGCCAGCTACAAAGTAATATGTGGCACAGGTACCCTCTTAGAAAGGTTGTGGATTGCTGGGGTGCAGGAGCAGACTCTTTCTTGCCTCTCCACAAGCATGCTGTGATGCAGAGGACAGCAAGGGGGTGATAGAGACCTCGGGGTTGTCTTTTGCCAGGAGCTTCTTTCTGAGCTACAGAGAGCTTGACTCCTGTGCAATGCCTAAGCATAATTCACTGCAACAGTGCTAAAGCAACCAGACCAAAGCTTGTCAGAGAGAGGTTTTGTAACTCTTGCTGCATCTGCAGCCTCTGGAAACTAGGCATTCTACAATGTCTCTCTTGGTTGCTATCACTGTCCCAGTGGCTCCCAGTTTTCCTCTGCTGAGGCAGGAGTGACTCATACCTGAACACTCTATGCACCCAGTGGCCCACAAAGAGGGATTGCGTATGGGATAGTTGCTATTCACTGTTGTAGACCCATTCCATATTGCACAGTAATAGTGGCTTCTAGCTGCTGAGAGAGCTCCCTGAAAGCTGTGGAGCACTCCTGGATAAACCTTGGCATAGCCTAGAAATGGACCTGGCTTTTTATTCTTCTGCTATTTTGCAAGGTGAGTCACTTACCCCCACCTCTGCAGAGAAAATAAATCAGTGTGGAGCCCAGCCTCCTGTGATCCTGTGTCCTAAGCAGGCAGGATTTGGTAACAAAAGCAGCTCAAAATTATTTTTGGCATCACTTATTTTCATAAAGCAGAACCTGTTCTCCTCTGCAGCAATGCTCTAACAAGCTATCTCTTCAGTTCACATTTCTGCTGGGTGCTGCAGGATACGACAACTCAAGCAGCTGTGGGTGAAGCAGAAGATGTGTCAATCCTGGTTCACAAAACTGAGAAGAAAAATGTTGCTGATTCCCTGGGACGAACTAGGGCTTCTGAGGGCGTAGTGTCTCTCAACAGCTTGTCAATGATGGGGTAAATGCTCTGGATGGCTTTGGCTGACTGTACAGTGCTGCTGCAGGCCATAAAATAGCTGGCTGTGAAAGGTATGTGGCTGCAGTAGTCAGCTCTTGGGCGTCACCAAGGCAGGGGTGCTCAGTCACCCCCAGCCAAAATCACCACCTGTTGATCAAGAATACAGCAAGCTGTCAGGGTACCTACCACCTGCCCATTCATAGAATCATAGAATCATTAGGGATTGGAAGAGACCTCAAAAGATCATCTAGTCCAATCCCCCTGCCATAACAGGATCACCTAGACCAAGTTGCACAGGAACAGACCCAGGCAGGTCTTGAACCTCTTCAGAGAAGGAGACTCCACAACCCCTGTGGGCAGCCTGTTCCAATGCTCCATTACCTTCCCTGGGAAGAACTATGTTCCAGCTTGCACCCACTACCCCTTGTCCTGTCACCAGATGACCCTGAGAAGAGCCTGGCTCCATCCTTCTGACACCTACCCCTCACATGTTTATAGACATTAGTCACCCTTCAGCCTCCTCTTTTCCAAGCTCAAGAGACCCAGCTCCCTCAGCCTTTCCTCATAAGGGAGGTGTTCTACTTCTTCATCATCTTCGTTGCTCTACGGTGGACACCCTCCACCAGCTCTGTGTCCTTCTTGAACTGAGGGGCTCAGAACTGGACACAATAGTCCAGATGTGGTCTCACTAGTGCAGAGTAGAGGGGGAGAAGAACCTCCTTCAATCTGCTAGCCATACCCCTTCTGATCCCCCCCAGGATGCTC
>VZRI01009265.1:54552-75043 GCA_013397515.1 Upupa epops | reverse complement strand
TACCCTTTTTGAAGATTGGAGTAACATTTGCTAATCACCAGTCTCTAGGTACCTCTGCTGATCCCCATGACTTAGAAAAGATGATGGAGAGTGGCTTAGCAGTGACTCTGATCGGGTGGCCTGTAATAGACACCCACAGAAAGTGTCACTTGTGCCAGCCTGCCCCTTGATCTGCACCCACAAACTCTGAACTCTCTCTGCATCCCCCTCTGGACAGAACTCAGGACATTCCAGTTGCTCTCTCACATAAAGGGCAGCTCCACCACCTCGCCTTGCTGATCTGTCTCTCCTGAAAAGGACACAGTCGTCCATGACCACATTCCAGTCATGTGAGCTGTCCCACCAGGTCTCTGTAATTGCCACCAGATCATAATTGCCTGACTGGACACAGATTTTGAACTCCTTCTCAGCATTGTGCCACCACTCCTGTGAAAATCCAGTGAGTTGCAAGGGCTGAAATGAGTAATTTATGACTTCAGGCAGAACTGGCAGCACATGCTGTTAAGAGGCATGCAGAGTTTTTTCTGTTGTAAGAGCCTGATTCTAGTTGATTTTTGTTTTGCCAAGTGTATCTGCATCAAGCTGTGGTTTTATTTAAATTTAATCCAGAACAATGGTATTATTTCTGAAGTGAAGGCAGTGGAAAGTCCTTTTTTTTAAATCCATACACAACTCTCTATTTAAAATTGGCTTTTGCTAGAAGAGCGCAGTCTGATTTCTGAAGAGCCTTCTGAGTGCAGTGCAGGAGGTACAGATGGGTAGGTCCTGCATCTGCCCGCCTGTGCAGCCACTTGAGGTGCAGAATGTGTAGTAATGGTGCTGTAAGCTTGGCCTACTCTGCCCAATCTACCCAGTGTCAGTGGTTTCCATCTGGCAGAAGGCCTTGTCCTCATCATATGCTACCTCTGACAAATTGGCTGCATCGAGATGGAGCTTCAGAAGAGACATACAGCCTCCCAGGCACTAGGTGTAGGTTGTGTCCAGCTGTGGCACTGGAGCAGGAGGCAGCACAGAACCCACCTATGGGAGGTGTGCCCAGGTAGAGGAACTCTTCTGCTTGGTGATAGAGTTCTCAGAGTAGGCTTAGGAGCATCAGGTAGTGTAAAAAAGAAAGCCTTCTCTAAAACAGGGCTTGTGAGTTGTGGGGCTTGCAGAGGGGCTTCTTGAAACACAGGAGATACGGGATGGGCATTGGATTATATGATTTCCCTTGGTCCCTTCCAACCCCTATAATTACAGGATTCTACGATTTCCCTGCCTTTGGCTGAGTGGTGTGGGAGCAAGTGAGCACAGGAGGGGATGTGCAAGGATGACTTAAACAGGAGAGGAAGGAGGGCAGAAAAGCCGTCTGCTCTACTTGTGAAAATTCTTTGAATAAAGATACTTGTTAGTTCAGCATTAAGGAAGGATCCAAGGTTTTGGGTTCACAAGAACAGTTTTGAATTCCTTGGATATAAATGATGCTTGCATGCAAGATACGAGTGTGGTCCCTAGAGTCTCTGTGCAAAGAAACTATCAAACATCACACAGGTGGGGTACATAAAACAGCAGTCAACGAGTCCTATTTTTAAGATATTCTTATACACAAAAGCATAGGTCTCTTCTCTGTCATTCTGCATCTCAATTGAGGTTTCCCATAAAGCCTATAACATATTTCTTATGTGTACCACTTCTTCATGACCAACAGACAGCTACATCTGGGGTCTGGAGCTGGGGGTAAGCCAGCACATTTTCCCCCCAGTTGGGAATAAGGGCCACCAATGTGATAAACCAGGAATCTGATAGCATGTGTTTTCCAACACCCAGCAAAATGAGGTTTACTCCAAGACTGGATGCCTAGTCAGGCTGAAATTAAATTAATAAAGTAGTAATATGAAATACAATTAATAATTTTAGTCAAAGGTACAATTAAGTCACTCCTTGTATGAAAATTACTTAAGATTTCACAGGCTTGCACACCAGATATTTCTTGTGCCTTTTATAGTATTTCTCTCTCATAACACACATGCACTCACAATGCTAAAACCATCATTAATCTTCTAGCAGCTGACAGGCGAAGTCAATCTTAATGAAAATAAACACAGGGCTCCAGGTTTACCTCTACCCATATGAGTTCATGCTCCAGAATCCCAAGCTTGCTGGGCTCATCTGGCCACAGCAGCACCAGATGTTTCAAGGAAAGGGTTTTGAGATCTGGACCCTACACAGGGAATACTTAATGAGCAGAAGTAGTTGTCATTATTCGCGTGACCCAATTCATCCAGAAAATGGGATGAGAGGGGCAGTACATCCACACAAGTGCAGCTATTTCACCTACAGTGCTGCTGGCTGGAGATTGCAGCTCATTTCTCAGTGGAGCTCTGAGTGGGCCTGTGGGAGGAAGTGCAACTCATGTACAGTCTGAGCTGGAAGGCCACACAGCTCAGTAGCAGTGTTAGAAACTTTATTTGCCCAGGTCCCTACAGTCCTAGATTTTGCAAGATTTGCTTTTCTTCTCTGGACTCTGGAAACCCCATTGGACTTGCATTGTTCTACAGATGGTATAGAGCCCTTTGTCTATGTCATTATTTCCTCTCCTGCATCTATTTTGCTGTCTTCTCCAACGTACAAGCTGTTTCCCTCCATGCTATTACAGCACTTAACATGAGGAAACTATTAAAAAACTTAGTTTGTCCCTTATGCTTGTTTTTTGTGTCTCTGATGCCTTATACCGACTCCATAGGAAATACGCTGTCTGTGGAATGTAGCCATAAGGAATGATCTTACTGGACTGCACCAAAGTTTAGTGGAAGTAATGCTTTGTGTTGGTGAGGAATGCGTGCTCAGTAGGCAGCAGTATAACTGGGCTTCCCAAAATATGTAGTTTCTTGATTTTATTTACCAACCTATACATAAAACTGGCATTTAGATTAGGGTTTGGGCTACATCTTGCTGAGAAAATCCTCATCTAACATGCTCCCAGAATTAAACCGAAGTTTTACTCCTGACTGAGACAAATGGGAGACATTTAATGGAGAAGCCCAGTAGGGGATGGGGAGACTTTGGTGCAGGCAGCATATTGTGTTGGCCTGAGGCTCTTACTAGCACCGTGGTGTACATACTCCCCTGTATGCCAGAGAGTTCTAGGAACCTGTGCCTCGTGCTAGGCATGTTCATGAGGAAATCTATTTACACTCCAGGATAGCTATTGAAATGTGTGTTCTTTCACCAATGCTTGGGTTATAGCTGGAGTACTAAGAGAGAAGTTAAATGTTGTATTACTACTCCCCTGCAGTTCAATTAAGATGCTATGGTGTGCTATGGGTACTGTACAGAAAAATGGCAGGTGACACAGCAGCATCTTTAATTTCCCTGTTACTATTCTTTGGACAAAGTTGCATGGAGAGCTGTGCTCCAGCATTTCCTCACTGTTGAGTTTGTGACTCCTTAGCCAGACTTCCTTTGGTCTTTCGAAGACAGTGCACTTTCTCTTCCGGGTAAACATTGGCCTGGTTTTCATTTAAATATTAATTTGGGCTGGCACAATATCATGTGTAATATTGGCATTTTGTGAGGATTAGAGTAATTAGGAGTCTCAGAATTCACTTGCATCAGTCGGTTCAACACTGCTGAGATTTGCAGTCTATGTGCGACTACTCAAAAGCCAGTCTTTCGACATGCTAACAAAATTGAAATTAGTTCCTTCATCTTAGACAAGGATAATTAATCTTCAAACACTGTTTATCTTAGCCTCAAAATCCCCAGAATTCAGAACCAAATTAATTTAAAGTCTAAATCTGCTTTAAGTAGTAATTGGTTAATCAACAAGCTCAATGTGTAATTATATTCTTTGTTCACACTCTTTACAGGCTTGAAAAGACCCTCTAATTCCTATGTTGCTTTCATTCCTATAATTAGACCATGTGACATGCAATGCTGTATGTATAGTGAACAAATTCCTTCCTGGAATAATTTTTCTGAGATTGTTTCCTACAGATTAACTCCCCCCTGCCTTGTTTAAGCTTAAAAAATGCTTTTGTATGATTTTTTTTGTTATTTGTGATTTCTGTGACTCATTTAGAGATTGTGAAAAGAGCTTAAGCTTTGAATCTTTGCTCTCTGTCACTGAAGAAATCTACACTGTGCTTTTATTTCCCATACTTGCACATGACATAGCTTTAATGTGCTCTCTGAATATTGATAGGATGTGGCAAACTCAAGATATTTCGGTCTTATTCTTGTGGACAGGAATTATTGTTGTTATTACAAATAGCAACCTGAAAATAAATTGGAGGAGGAAATTGTGGTCTTTTTAACACAGAGTCGTAGGTCTTCTTTACTTGTTGGATGCTGTTGTGGTCATGTGTTGGACCTCATTGTGGTCAGTGGTCTGGTCAATGGTTTTCCTGTTTCAGTTCAAAGAATACCTTACTTCCATCAGCTTCATAAATGCTCACTTTCCAGCACGTTAATATCCTTTCTTCTTCAGTAGTGTCTCCTTGCTGAAATCTGTATGCATATTTAGATATATTCTAGGATGAGATGCACTGGATGTGATGGGGAAGAAACAGGGAAACTTTCTCCCTTACTGAAAGCTAGACAGCTCTAAGACATAGATTAATCATTGGTCCCAGCAGTGTGGACCTTGTGAACAGTCTGTGGCTCTGTGGAAGAGGCAAAATGCAGTGAGTATCCTGGAGCTGCGATCCCTGCTCTGCGAGCTGGGGTATGTTATCAAAGGCACTTTATAGCCAGTAGCTCCTCCATAATCAAGCAGCTGAGACAAGCTGGTGGATCAGTAACCTTAGGATTTCCTAATATACCTTAGGAAAATTTCCAGTTCTGTCCAATATCAGATTGAAAAATAAGCAGTGAGTTGTAATCTAGGGGTTGTTCTGTGTGTATCCTACTGACCAAACACATCTCTGGCTGGCCAAGGACTGAGTTACCTTTCTGTGTGAGACGAACAAGGTCAACATTACCAAAGGCACTGCCAAAAAGTTTTCCCTTTCCATGAAGCAGTATCTTAGTTTTTGGCTTTTATTACCCTTTAAAAGACTTGCTAGTGTTAGATTTCCCATTGCAATGTCAAAACATGTCATATATTGAGAAAGCAACTGCAGCAGTCATTTAATTCCATGCAGCTGATGAGTTTTCCCTCTCTCCCAACCCCCATAAATCCTTTTCTGACCATTTACTTTTGTCTCAGTGTTTTTGCTACCAGACAGTTGGTCTTGATTACATTTACTCCTCTCTACTTCTTCATATGTATATATATATGTATACATATATATATGCATGCATAATATGTTCCAGTCCAGTTTTCTCTCACTCATCTTTGCTGAAAACCATAATGATTAGAGGATCTCATTTCCCCACCTATAAAGAGGTGATAATTCTGCCCTAGTGCTGAGCCTGATGCAAGCTCCTGGAAGACACTTCCCTGGGCTTGCAGTGAGCCATTGCTCTAATTTTCTCCCAGACAGGGACACTACTAGGAACTCAAGAGGTTTACACAGAGAAGCAGGCACTTGCCATAACTCTGTGTTTCCTAGAGGTCCACTCTGCAGCCAAAGGGCAGAAACAAACAATATCCAGTAGCCTGGGTGGGCATACATCACCATCTCTCTCTGCTCTTCAAGACTCCCTCTCTGAGGTATCTTTGCTCTATAACAGTGAGGTTAGATGACTGTTAAGTGTAGAGCTGATGAGGAGCAGGCAAAAGTCACTTGTAAAGCTCAGTGTGTGAAGACTACAGAAAGAAATCTTCGCTTTTCTGAGTGCAGGACAGAACTTCTTGACATGCTTGTCTTAGAGGAAAATAGATCCAGAGAAAGAAATGCAAGGGTTTCTTCTGAAAGAGAATGGCTTAGCTGTGTCTCTTGAATTTGTGGCTCCTCTCAGCTTTGGGAGCTGAAGGCCTGGGTCTAGTCTTAAGAAAGAGTCTCAGGACTGGGCTTGCCCTGGGTTGTCAAGCAGAGCCTCAGACAGAGTTCCCTCATGCAAAAAACACATGTGAGCCTGCTCCTGTCCTGTCCCATGCTACACCATGTGTACCACTGGTTTGGAACAACGGGGATGTAAATCTCTTTTTGTTTAGTTGACAGCTTCTGAGTCTCTGTGAATCACATTTTCAAGCTTTTCATAATAAACATGGGGATAAAAACGTTCTTGAAATGTTCTTAAAAAGGCAAAACAAAGCTAAACCCAAGTGACAAATGTGTTCCTCTTGTAACACAAAACATAGGAAGATGCAATAAGATTCTGCAAGCTGGAGATGGTGGAGACATTATGATTTTTTCTGGGTTTTGTGAGTGTACATCAGTCTCATACAAACCATTAGGAAGTTAGAAGGAAAAAAACTTTTGAAATGCCTGATTTTTTTTCTGTAAGAAATCAGTTGAAATAAACTTATTTTTCAATTTATATCACTTCAATTTTTTTAAGAAGACATTATTTGGATCTGTCTTAGAAGGATCATAGACTGTTTCAGTCAGTAAAAACTTTTGTTCTGACTCTAATTGAAGCTGCTGAGACTTCTGGCATTGATTTTATATTTATGCAGCAGAAAATGTTCACAAAATATTTCACTATATGTTTGTAAATAGGAGAAAGTGTGTCTTACCCTTTTTCATTTTGAAAGAAAGAAATCTCTTGACTCAGGATGTTTTCTTCCTTGAAAAATGGTGTTCAGAGCTGCTTTAATCATGGTCCTCCAGGATTTCATTACCCAGATTTCATTTTACCCCTTCAGAGCCAACCCCAGAGCAACTGAGGAAGGAAGTCTTTCTTTTTACCAGAGCTGCAGGCTTCAATTTATTTCTGATTACGTAAAAAGTAGCCAGAAGGACAAAAAAATAAGCACAACTTCCTATTGCATACAGGACCAGAATGTACAAAGAAACTTGGTCATAGTAGAAGGGTAAATGTCATAGAAAGGTACCATTTTGAGACTTAATCCCACTTTTCTAAAATTAGTATAGCAAGAAGAACCGACACAGGGCTGATGGTAGAAAAATGAAGCCCCTCAGTGAGAGACAGGGCAAAAGGAAACTTGACAGTGCATTACTGCTTTAACAGACACCAGGATTCTTTGGTCTGCCTTACTTAAAATTCCTCAAGAGTTAAAATGTTTCTGTACTATATATAGACTGTTGAGTTGCTCAGTTTTCCATACTACCAGTTCTTTCTTACCACTGTCGAACACCAATTTAAAACTCCCCAAACAGGCTGGTTTTTCAGGACCCTGTATTGGACAGAATGATACTTTGAACACAACCTTCCCTTTGTATTCTGTAATCTTTCTTTTATTTGTAGTAGTATTCTTAGTTTTTTATCCCACCTAGGCACAGATGGGATGCTACAAACTCACAACATATGTAGTACCATAGTGGTTATAAACAGGTTTGTGAATCTCAGGGTGTTGCCTTTCTATCATCATCTCCTCAAAAGTGGTACATCATTTCCTTAGTCAGCCAGTTCTCAGTTCCAGTTAGAAGGCCCTTTCCTTGCTTTAAACTCCTCACCACTTCATGATAACTGTTTGAGAGTTTGGATCTTGTTGTGTGATCTCAACATGACTTGTGCAAGCTCCTCCATAGCTCCTGTCTTCGGAAGGATTTATAATTTATACTTTGGTTTTGGGATGTCTCATAGTCTGAAAATTTTTGGTGTTATGTTTGCAGTGATAAAAGAAGGCTGGACTTGATGATCCTGGAGGTCCTTTCCAGACATAATGATTCTATGACAGCTACTGCATGTAAGAGGCTTCTCCTGTACAACACCTCTGAAAACTGTTGTGGTGGACAAAAATCCTGCAGGAGAATTTGGGCATGAATTAATTAATTAATTTAATTCTGAAAAAGCATTGCCATAAGTTTTTATTTTAACATCCACAGGGCATCTTTAAGACCATGCTCCTTGGGAATCATCGTATTTCTTGCATGGTTGAAATCTCTCTGAGTTTTCTAGGTCTCTGTTCAAAGGTTCTCATCAGAAAAAACCATGGTGTTTCTGCTTAATTATGCAGACATCTCTGGGAAGTGTGTTTATTTCCATTGTAAGTTCAGCCTCATCATAGGTTTAAAATTGCAGACAGAGGCAAATATATTATAATGGTGATGACTGATATCTGAAGATTTCTTGGGTTCAGTGTTCCCTAATGTAGGCCGTTTTTCGTCACCTAGAGTTCCTGATAATGATGCCATTTCCATTGCTTGAATGTTGAGGCAGCAGCCACATATCATGGAGTGAAAATGAATGTTTATAAGGCATCTAAATTGTGTTATTATCAGTTTAGGGCAGTGTTTGCTTTGCTTCTGGGAACAAAATGACAATTGGACTTTTCTAAAACTCATCAAACAGGTTAAGACTGCCAAGAATACAAATCTGCATTGTAGTCAGGCTGGGGGCAAAGAGAGGAGAGAATAAAAGAGGAAAGCTATTTTTGTGTGAAGATGTGATGACCGTCAGATAAAGATGACAAAGTTGTACTTGTCAGAAAATCAGTCACATTGCTGATCACCAGATAACTTTGATGTAATATTCCACAATCATTTATCTGAGATTTCATGGCAAGATTAATAGTGAGGTTTTTAAAACATGCATGAAGAAGATTTTTCTTCTAATATTCAGCTGTCAGACAGCCCTTATCTGGGGCTTTCATTGATTGATTATGACTGGGATGGAACTAGAACATGACCTGTAAAGAAAAAAGAAAATTATGCAGATTTTAAAGTGAACCATCCGATTTTGGCTCTTTTCTAAACATTTCAAAACCTGTTTAGGGCCTCATATGCTATGTATGCATACATAATATGTATGCATGCATATGTGTCTTTGCAGACTGTGACTGGTTAACATAGCAAAATTAGCAAGAAAAAGCCTGACTGAACTTCTATAGTGAAATAATGTGAATTAGGTTTAATAAGTAGTTTCCAACATATAGGACTAACATTGGAATGAATTATTTATGAGATACTGTGTGATCATAAGCAGTGCAGTTTTTGAGTGGAAATGGAGTAATTTACTTTGAAAAAAATTCTGGTTTTAGTGCATGACATTGGGTGAATTTTTATGCACGCTTGGGAAAGGATGGTGACTATAAATCTCACTTTGGACACTTCATGAAATATTTGCAGCATATTTTAAACTAGCTTAGTGGTGCCAGTTCTTCTCTAGTGCTCACCACCTACCTTGTGTTTTTGTGCGGGACTGTGACTGTGATGAAGGACAGTTTGGGAGGTGCTGACCAACTACAGTGCCTGCTATACTGCACCCATCTGGAGACATCCTTTGCACTCTCTTCTGCAGCTAAACACTGAAGAAATCCAACAGAACTTTCCAATTTTATTGTCCATTAATTTTCCCTCCAAATCAACTGGAGGGAACTGCATAACAGTACTGTTATGTGTTTGACCTGAGCAGCCACTGAAACTGTATTTGGTGTAACTAGCCATATGGAAAGTGGCTGTGAGATGTTAACTTAGCCATAGCACCTTGTCCGGAGCAATGTGAACAGGAGATAAAGTAGGGCTTGCTGTCCATATTTCTACTGTATTGTTTTATACAGTGTGGGTCTGCCTGAGGGTGATGCTCTGTGTGGGTCACAGCAGACCTGCAAGTTGATGGGACCAAGGTGCACTGGTCCCACCTTCTGCATATCCTTTAATGTGCTTTTCAATTTGTGCATTGTCCTCTCCATGTTTTGTCTAAAAGAGACAGTTCTAACATTACACAGACCCATCACATAAAGTGGCATTTATGGAGCTTGCTTGCCCCTGGAGTGAAGTTCTTCACCATTGTATTAATCCCTTAAATGAAAGTCATAGCCAGATGAGAAAGATTAAGCAGGAGACAAAAATGGGCTGCTTTGTCTCTCTGAGGAGCTGGTTTGGTAACCCATGACACTCCACCCCTGTATCTCTTTCGATCACATATAAAAACCCCACAAATTAACAATAATAAATATATATACACAATAAAAACATATAACTATATACTATATATACACAGTCAGTTCTTGAGACCCTCCAAAGAAAATTGAGAAGATTTTCAAAAGAAAAATGGATTCCATCTCCAAAAGAAAATGGATTCTTTTCCTTGGTGGTTTGATGGTATCAGGGTGTACTGTGCATCTGTATCTACTAAAGCTTGGTCCTACAGCGGCTCTGATGTGCCAGGACATCAATTGTATATTGTTCATGATTCCCAGCTGTCCCTCTGCTCCATCTGGCTGAAGTCAGAACCCCTTTAAGAGCAGGATCAGCAACAGCAGGGTTAGCTGAACAGGTATGAGTGATGCAATGATGATCCAAACAAATTGGAGCAACCAGGGTTACTGGTGCAGCCTCCCTCTGGTGTGTCCACTGTGAAACTAAGGTACTCTGAACCACAAGGAGGAAGTTGGTTGCTTGTCCCACCTCCTCAGGTTTTATCCATGGTCACACAGGAACTACTGTATCTCAGCATGATCTGTTTGTTCGGAACCTGTTTTGTGGGATGGCATCTGATATTAACGGCTGAGACACAGGGCAGGAAGGAGAAAAATTCGGTAGGGAATTTCTGTGGTCAAGTTTCTACAGAATTGTATTTCCCATCTTGTTCACTGCAGTGATAATATGTTTGCTAATACAGTCCTCATAATTCAGCACCCGTTCAGTCACTTCTGGCGTCTGTGGCCTCAGATCCTCATTGTCAGGCCAGATCATGGTCAACAGAGTATGGGAGTACTCTTGTGGGGCACTCTGAACAAATTCATGCATAACAGGCCAAATAAACTGTACCTCATCTGAGTTTACATTTCGGAACCAGTCTCCATACATCACCACATGTAGAGACAGGTCTCTCAGGTACTGGCTACACTTCTGTGATGGGACCACTTGCACACCCAAATAACAAGCAGGAGTCTTATCCAGATACTGGTGGTATCAGATTCACTGCCAATATCTCTACTGGTCCCAAGACTTCCAGCTATCATTCCCTTTTAACAGATAGGCCAACTTTGTCAGCCCCAGTGTCCCAGCACCTAAACAACCAGGAGATGAGAGGCTCATGTCCACAGATCTTTCGTATGTTCTGCAGGGATTTATAATTGTGGAACTGAGCAGGTAGGTATATTTCACTGCAGTCGTCCCTCTGCAGAAGAAGGACCCTCCTCTTAAGGTTAGTTGGATGCTGACTATCACTCTCTACCTCCCCAGGGTGACTGGTTCTATCTAGTTTTCCTACGTGAGGTTGACATCGTTTGGTTCACTGGAGCTATCTGAGCAGGCATCAGAGGAGAGATTGTAACTGAGGTGTCTGTGACCCATGCTGGTGTGGGTAGAGAAGTTTCTAAAGTGCCTGTAGTCATTAGGGGTGAAGCAAAAGTGGGGCTTGTGGTGGTACACTTAGAATTATGCAGATGCTTACTGATGTACCATGCCTGGAATATATTAAGCAGAACAAATAGTTACAGTTTTGACGTAACAAGTTTATTGGCACTGCTGATCTTGGGTGTATCCCAAGATTTCAATATCTGTGAAAAACTGTAGGTCATGTTAGCCACCATTGCTGCAAACTGTCCAGATTATCTCCAGAGCCTGAGAGGTTCATTAACATATTAAAGGTATTAAACAAGGTATTTGAACAAACTTGGTCAAAACCCAAAACCCGTAAACAACCACTAAACATAAACAGATGACATAAGACCAAGACATAAGACCATTTAGCCACAAATTAGTAAGAATAGTAAAGAAATCATCTATTACCACATAAAACAGTGTTAGCTACAGACACTGTTTTGTAAGTTTAGCTTAAAGAAAGACCCTGAAAAAGTAGTTTCAAACATTATTATATTTTAATTTATGAAAATTAATTATTAAACAGTAAAAATAGGTTATTAAAATTATCACAGCTCCATGTTTGTGCCAATTATGTCCTCTGTTTTTCATGATTTTTGAAAATATGGGAAATTAAACTTGTCTGAGAAATACCACATGATGACTGTGCCTCCTAAAATTGTTTCACATGCCTATGCTGCAGCCAGCTATGGCTTAACTCTGTAACATATGGTGACTGCTTTCTAAGAAGATGTCCATCTAAAAGAAATAGAAGTTTTAATGTGAAATTCCACTCCCTGTTCCTCACTCCCAGTGTCTGATTATAGAAAGGGGAGAGGAAATGGAGAAGTATCAGAAACATTTCACTGCTTTCTCCTCAAGAAACATGGCAGCACTACTGAAAGCAGATTTCCTCCCACCTTTTAAAACCCTGGTTTCTCTTCTGAGGCACAGTGGGTTTGGGGCCACTTTCTTTCCTTCCAACAATAAATCACCAAATTAATAAAAAGTCACATTTAAAAAGGAAATTAGTCATTCCAACAAAGTTTTTAGGGAAAGATTTTTAAAATACACAGAAATGTATGTCTCTTCTTTCTCCTGGATCTTACTCTGGCTTCTTATTTGCATCTTGATCTTATTTGAACTAAGTATAAGAAGGTATAAAAGGGGGCTAAGTATCTAGGTGGGAGACAATGTGAAGATCTTGATTTTCAAAAAGAAAAGTAAAGGGAATGGAGGTGGAGCCTTGAGATTTCATCGTGATCTTGGAAGCTGCAACTCCTCTACAGGTAAGATTGCTTACATGTGGGACACAGGAAAAGATGGCACAATCCAGATCCAAAGGTCAAACTTCATAAATGTTGATAAATTTTGCATAAGGGTGTTCATGCCATTCACTTTCAATGGTTTTATATATCATGTTTTAGGCTTTTGTGATTGTGTGAAAGAACCTGACTTGAAAAATTAAGTAATGTTCATTATTTGACATTAAACAACAGTGTGATTTTTCTAGTTAAATATCCTGAGTCCAGAATCACATTATGTCTGCAATTTGGGAAAACATGAAAATAATAGTACATATCCCTTTACAGCATTATCTGCAGATACTTTGGAGTATTGTAAAGGATGTTATTGTAACAAGTATGTTTTAATGGCATGGGTAAGCATGATAGCACAGATTTATATCAGTCTCTTGTAGTGGAGAGTCATATAACAAGAACAGAATGTATTTATGTCATACTCAAAGTGTCATCTCAGTCACAGACAAGACTGATGAAAAAAAATGACTAAGTACAGAAATTTGATTTATCTTTCTTTTCCAGAATGGAGTTTTTGATTATCTTTCTTTAGATTGCAATACAGGACCCCCGAATCTCCAGCTGTCACTTGAACACAAAACTGAGGGTCTCCATTTGCAATATTTCCCTTTCATTTTTTACCCAGCTGCTGGAAATCAATAAACCTTCATTAGCTTGTACAAGAAGCTTAAAAATATCCTCATCACAAAACACTATTACATTTCTTTGCTTAGTTATGGTTTGAGTAAGGAAACCCTCAGCACTACAATTGAGAAGTTTCGAGCTCAGGTCTTAGCCCAGCTCCTCCATTTCTGCATCCTTGCCCTGTACCTCTGCAAACAGCTCTACTGCCAAGGTTTATAATACAGACACTGTATTCCTAGGGATTTAAGAAAATTCAGAGGAGCATCCAGAAGTTATTTATCGGCTATCAGGAGTTGTTACAGCCACCAAAGAAGTTTAAAAGTCTCAAACTGTAATCCATTGCCGTCTTATTTGTTAAAACTTAGTCAATTTTTTGAGGGTTGATGGATAAAGAAAAAGATGTTGAGTACTCCTAAAGAGACTTCCAGAACTTCAGGCAATATTCAGACACTCATATTTTTCAGTGAGCTTAAAATTGTTATGGGCAAATTATTCTCATAAATTTATAGAAGTTGAAAACCAAACAGCTGTAGCTTATGATATACTCTGCAGTGGGAAAAATTGGAAAACAAATGAAAGTTTTACTTTGCCTTGTATTTGGTTAATTCTGAGCATGTGGCATTTAAAGAATCTGTCCAATTGTAGAATGAGTACTAAGGTGGTTTGGGTAGTGAAAAACCCCCACCCCATTCCCTGAGACTCAAACCAAGTGACTAGGTGTTTAATCCAACCAAGCTCTTGCAAATAGTTTGATTTACTCCATCTGTCTTTGCATGTGCTTTTTCTTTTTGTATTCTTTCTAGAAGAGACTATACACAATTCTTTGAATGGTATTGCATACAGAACTCGCAGCAAAATAAATAGTCTTTTCTGAAGAGCTGCTTTGTCAGTATGCCTTGGACCAGGTTGACTGTTCGCATAGGTACCGAAGCTGCACAAAGTCTGTACTGCTCACTTCTTCCTAGGTAAATGAAATATGCTGTCTCCCCCTGTTTTTTAGTGATTGACAGTTTTAGATGGGGGGAGGGAAATGAAGCAGCAATAATCTGTTGTCATGCTTTTGACATTGATAATGAACTCCTAATGTGCTCATGTTTAGCTTCTCCCACTTATCTTGCATCCCATGTGGAGGTTCACGAACAACAGGGTATCAGACAAACAAAATTCTGTCCCATAATACAAGTGTATAACAGAGTTTCAAAGCAATAGGAAAGGAGCTGCTATTAATCATTCATCAATGTCTTCCTACTTTTCAGAGACTAAACATGCACAAAAACAGTATGAGGTTGTTATGTTCCTATTAGCAACATCTGTACAGAAAAAGAAGATTCTGACATGAATTGTGCAGGCTGTCAAACCCACAAACATCACACAACACTGACAGCCCTCCTCTGCATTAAATTCAAACATCTACAGCTGTGCAGTTCTGAAGGTGCAGTGGTAACAGCAGCTCAGGAGCCAGATAAGTATCAACATGGTTACATGGCACAGACATACTGCTTTGTAATACTCATCCTCTGTGTTTTCCAGCTACTGCTTACGGATTTTGCAAATCTGACCATAAGCTGGTTGTGTTTTTCTGACACAATTCAGTTTTGCAAAGTTCATCTTCCTTTCATTATAAACTCTATTAGAGCATAGATTTCTTGTGATTTCAAAGTCCCTTTGGAGGGTAAATCACCGCAACATGGAGATTGTTTCTCAGTATGACAATGTCTCACTATACACTAAGCTTCACAGGGGATGTTCAGGTTGGATGTTAGGAGGAATCTCTTTACTGAAAGGTTGTCAGGCAATTAAGTCACCATGCCTGGAGTTGTTTAAGAGATTGTCAGGCAATTAAGTCACCATACCTGGAGTTGTTTAAGAGAAGGGTAAATGTTGCATCGAAGAATGTGGTTTAGTGATGATGATAGGACTAGGAAAATGTTGGACTTGATGATCTTGAAGGTCCCTTCCAGCTGAAACTTGAATCTGTGATCTCAAATATTCTGACTAGCACATGAAGTAGTGTGATTCAGATACATTGCAAAGTACCTCAAAAGACATTTAGCTGGAGCGCTTCATCCTCCTGATCTTCTCTCTAGAACCTATTCTGAGTAAGAGGAAACATCTGCAAGTCCAGTAGCCATAACAGAAACAGTTTTTTTAGAACAGAACTATTTGTATCAAGGAAGATGCTCTGTTAAAAATGCAACCTCACCAAATGTAGCTTAAAAACAATCTGCCTCCAAATTCTGCAAGAGGATGGAAAAATCAGAAACTGTGCAAAATTTATCAGCATGTTCTTTTTAGCAATAAAGGGTTAGATATTGGTTATCAGAGTTGGGTTTGGGGATTAAAAAAAAAATCCCAAAAATCTTTTATCCTTCTTTGCCGTACTGCAATGAGTTCAAAGCAAATTTGCTGTTAAGTCAATGACAGAATAACTTTGGAAACATTTCTCTAACAATATAGCAAAAAAGAATTTCATTTCAGAAGATGAACAAAAATATAAGTGAATCCCTGATACCTATGTTAGACAGTTAGCCTGCAAAGCCACTGTAAATTTACCTCTGATCTGTATGTAACAAATGAACCTTCTAATAAACTGCTCATGCTTGACTTCTTGTGATGTGACATTCATCTTGTGATGTGACATTCTTTGGTTACCCCACATGCTCTTGAACATATGCATTTAATTTGAAAATCAGTTGAAATTCCCACTTTGAATCAGGCATGTAGACCTAGAATTTCTGGTAGTCACAGAAACTGAATAAAGGGACACAAGACTAGATGAGTGATTTTTCTCCTCTAGGTTTATGTTGAAGAATGTCTGGGTTTTTTCCATGGTGAGCATAACATTTTAGCAGATACTTTTGAGAAAGAGCATGAAGAAATGGTATGGTAAATTGTAGCTTCAAGGTTTATGTCAATGCGTAACCTTGTGTGACTCTGGGGCTCAGAGCAGGAAAGCATCTGACAGGGCTGTAAGACCTGTGTCTCTAATTCTCAATGAGCTTTCCCCTTTTCTCTTTCACAATTTCTATTTAAAAGTTGCGTGGGACTTTTTTTCAGGCAGCATGGAGGTTAGTTAGCACTTCGTACCCTTGCCCAGCTGAACACCCAAGTTAGATAGTGTATTTTTAAACATCTAGTACATTCAGATGCTATTTTGAGGACCTGAGCAGCACACAGGCTGAGTAGTCAGGACATGCAATTTTCTACTTTTGGTTTACTGGTTACTGGCCAGCTCAGGTTGTTGGTGACTAACATGTATTCCTGGTGCCTTTTGACAACTTATATGAACACAGCAGCTGATCTCAAGTGGGTATCCATATCAGAGCAGTCAATCAGTACTGGCCATACCACTGGTCATAAAGTGGTAGCTTTACTTCAGATTCTCCAAGCAGAGAGACTAGGACTCAGCATTATCTTTTAGATACACAACACAGATTGAAGTATGGGCAGTGATGGCAGCCTGAGTTTTGTGGTTGGTATCAGTAGCTGCATCCTACAATCTTCCCCCTTCAGGCTGAGCTAATGCTGCTGTGGGGACTTGGTCACCTTCTATGTGGCTGAATCTGGGAGCAGATTATTATTCCTGGTTCTACTGCCACACTGGTAGTGAGCAAGAATCACTTCATCAAAAGAGTCATGGAGTTTATAAGGAAGAAAAAAAATTCCATGTACCTGGACAATCAAAGTGCAGATGTCAGTGATATTTGAAAGACATTTATGTCTTTCAAAACCTGCTAATTATTTATAGGTGTAGACAGACCTGTCAAAGCAACTAAACTATTACTTCAGAAATACTTGTGTGATTAAAGACACAGCAACTGCTATGCAAGGCTAGTGAAAAAAAGACATATTTTTGAGGCAGCGACTGCTAAGGGCAGATGACTCTGAACATTTTATTAAGTAACAATTAGGTAAGTAGGTGTCCAGAAAAAGCAAACCCCAAAGCTTGTGACTAAAAGAATGAGTAGGGTAAGACCTCAGGCAGAGACAGTAGGAGACAATTACTGGAGTTAATAAGTAGGGTGCAACTTTACATTACCTCCTGCCTAGCACTGTATTACTTGTTTCAGTGTCTGAGAAATTTAGGATTCCCTAATAAAATACACATTGTTATAAAGACTGATAGTGTTAAAGCTGTAAGTCAGAGGGTCTGTTAGGTGCTTATAGTTTAATGCTGAGAACCCTGGATATGGTTCCTGAGGGGATTGAAGAGACTAAGTCTGAGTAATGGGATGTAATTTTTTTTAGAAGGCTCCTTGAAGTAATTAAATTAGTGAGTGGAGCAGTCAACAGTACAAATTTATCCTGTTGTATCCATTAAGAAAATATTTGTCTAAATTAATATATAAATGTTGTAACACAAAGGGGGCAACATACATCACAAAGTAATTTGCAAATCTACAACATAAATTTCAGTATCTTTCTGAACATCTATGTTTTTAACTACACAATAGCATTATCCAACATATTACTACAAAATCACAGCACAGATTATGCTCACCAATGTTTGAATTTAGAGGAGAAAAAGAGCATGGAGGGGAAGGGAATTTCCAGCAGTTGTTACAAAGCACACAGGCAAGATATTCTGAGGAACAGCCTCATACATGTTTGACACATGGTAAAGAATCTAAAAGAGTTATTAACTTGTATTTGACAATATTGTGGCTAAAGTTTCTATTTTTTCTATCTTCTGAGATTTGTTTGGAGGGAACATTTTTCTTCCAGGGCCTGCATGCCACCACAGAGCAATGCTGACCAAAAACAAGGACAGAGCATCACCAACCTCTTCTTGTGGGATGCAAACAGTGATTTTCACATCCTGTTGAATTGTAAAAAAGTCCAAGTAACCTCAAAAATGTCATGCTTAATACGAAAAACATTGTTTTGTCTAGGATAAATTGCTGTTTAAAATTTAAAATTTGGTGGAAAAAATATAAAAGGGCATTGGGTCAAGCTAGATGTAATTTCTTGTCTCAAGCAATGAACAAAACACTGGTTTATCCAGTACTGCTATTTAAACTGCAGCATACTTAACAAATCGGCTTATTCCCAAGTGTAGCTTTCTGATTATCTCCCTGTGATCAGTATATCTTCCTTTATTCAGTTCTTTATTGCCTACGGTTAAAAAAAGGTTGGATAGAAATACTGTGAATCTGACCCAAGTCAGAGAATATCAGACAACCAAGGCTCCCAGAAATTTCGATTTCAAAAAACATTCAATTTTGAAAAACATTTCAATTCAAATTGTTACAGTTTGAAAAGGTGTAATTATTGCATCAACAAGATGGAAGGGTTTCTCTGACAGCCTTATTTGACATTGATTGAATAATGCACGTATTGGGGTACATAAAATTTATTTTACTAATTAGTGAAAATCGTAACTAAATTGATGCAGTTTAAAGCTTATCAACATATCGCTCTCTTGTCTCAGAAAGGAGAGTGTTTGGAACTTGAGATATGTTGAGCAGAGCTTTCCAAGTTATTTACTTTCTCTCAAGATGTGATTTTGTCATGGACTGGCAGACAGGAAGAACAGCACATTAAGCTTTTGTTCACACCACTTGGTATGAAGCCTCCTGGATTCATATTAGTGTTCCTACAAAGTTCAAAGATCAGGTCCCTGACTTGGTTTTATACTGTAAAATGTGAAAACAAGCTTTTCCTTCCCTCCCTGAGGAGGACTGGTAATAATAATATGCAATAAATGGAGATGGAGAGTGAAAGAATTGCATTGGAACTGCATCCCTGGAAGTTAAGGTTGAAAGAGGGGCATCTCTGTAGTACTTGTGCTCCTTCAGAGACATTATTTGATTGTCCACATGAATGACAAAGAAATGATTCTAGAAGAAAAAAAGGTTAATTCTGTGGCAATTATCATTTCTTCTGGAGACTGCTATGAGATCATCAGAAGCACTGAATCTTGTCTGGACAACTGGGCTGCACAGAACAAAAAAAGGATCTGATTTTACTGGAAAACCTAATAGAATATGTAGGAGAGGAAGAGAAGAATGAGATGAAGAGTGTAAGGATGTTATTTCATAATTTCAATATAATCTTTGTTTTATTTCTTTAATATCAATAAGGCTCTTTGTCTCAGCAATTCCCTGGGACACAATATGACTTCCTTGGACATTTGACCTGTGGATGGATGGGGAGAGTGATAAGATTAACACATTCAGTGCTGCTTTCTCTATGTCAATAGGGATAAAAGACTCAATCTCCTTTTCTGTCGAACTGACCCTGGGAGTGTAAGCACATTGCATGATCCAATGAGAATCCACCCAGCATGCACAACCCTGACAATGGCATTCCCCTATTTTCCAGATTTTTGTTTGTAATAAATTTGTTTCCAATGAAGTTTTGTTTTAGACATAGTATGGGGATGGGGGAATTATAGGGAGGCCATTGGTCTCATAGGATGGCTGTGAGATGCCCAGGAGTCCACTCTGTAAGGACCCACTGTGGCTACCAGATACAGGTTATCTGGCCTATTAGTGACAGGTGACAAATGCTACTGACTGCTCTGGGTAGATGGGGTACATAGAAAAGAACATGTTTTTAGCAGTATTTCTTTGGCTCTAGAAGTGAAATACCTCTACATTCTTTCCTCTCTTTCTCTTGCTCATTGTATGCTGTGAACAGCTGAGGCTCTATGTTTCACTGTACCTCAAGTAGCAGCCCAGTAGTATTGCTTTTGGATTAAGAAATAAAGAATGTGATCCAAAAAATGTGGGTGTGAAACACAGGAAGATAAAAACTGTGTAGCATCAGTGGGCTTATAGGCAATTCACAGAATCACAGAATAATCATGTTTGGAAAGGACCACCTACATCGCTGAGTCCAACCATATCCACACCAACAAAAAAATCTAAATACACAAAATAACCCCCTAAATGCCTGCCACTACAGCATGCAATGAAGCACCATGTCTACATGCTACTTAAACACCTCAATTGTAGGTGAAAGTTTTCATGGAAGGAAATTAATTGCTCTTGCATAAAAACAAAACAAGCTCTAAATCATACCTACAAACTGAAAGAGGGAATCACAAAATCACAGAATCACAGAATAATTGTGGTTGGAAAGGACCTACTAGATCACCAAGTCCAACCATACCCACACCAACAAAAAACCTAAATACCTAATTGATGGAAAAACACAAAATAACCCCCTAAATGCCTGCCACTCTAGGCTGTCACGAAGCACCAGGTCTACATGCTTCTTAAATACCCCCATGGATGGGGACTC
>VZRI01009265.1:0-54217 GCA_013397515.1 Upupa epops | reverse complement strand
TTGGCCTTTTTGGCCACCTGAGCACACTGCTGGTTCATATGAAGCCAGCTGTCTACCAGCACCCCCAGGGCCTTTCCTGCCGGGCAGCTTTTGAGCCACTCACCCCCCAGCCTGTAGTGTTGCCTGGGGTGGTTGTGACCAAAATGCAGGACCCAGTACTTGGCCTTATGGTACCTCAGACAATTGGCCCAGCCCACTGATCAACCTGTCCAAGTCCCTCTGTAGAGCCTTCCAGCCCTTGAGCAGATGAACACTCCCACACAATTTGGTGTCATCTGCAAACTGACTGAGGATGCTCTCAATCCCCACATCCAGGTCATCAATAAAGATATTAAACAGGACTGGCCCCAGAACTAAGCCTTGAGGGATGCTGCTTGTGACCGGCTGCCAGCTAGATTTCACTCCATGAATCACAACTCTCTGGGAATGGCCAGCCAGCCAGTTTTTAACCCAGTGAAGGGTACATTTCTCTATACCATGATTTGCCAGTTTCCCCAGGAGAATTTTGTGGGAAAAATACTAATAACTAAATTTCTTGAAAAATGTATGCTACTGTGGAAGGTAAGGGAGATAAACACTGGTATCCTGTCCTTGATCCCAGAAGATGGTGCAAGCACAGGTGGTGCTAGCTGACAAGCAACTACTGGTCATGCTGCTGGCACGGCCATGGCTGGGGGCAGCTGTAGGGGTTGCAGGGTGATGTCACCACCAGTATCTGGGGCCAAAGCTAGCCTGCATTAGCCAGAGTCAGATGGGAAAGACACAGCAGAAGCACCAAATTAAGCTTGAGGTATGCCACACAGTTTCTCCTGTGCCAAGGATCAGCAGCTTACACTTGTCAGCATCCTGCTGACACTGCTTCTTACCCTTCCAGTTTGTTTGAATTCTGTCTGGGGGCTGGTTGTATGCAGCAGGGGTGAGGTCTTGGATTTCCAGTGTGTACAAGTGTGTTCACGTCAGCAGACAGACTCTGTATGGAAGGCACCAGTGAAGCCAGAACAATGTCCATGAGTGCTCATCTGGTGCCTCCTCAGGAAACTTAAATTGAGAAGATGCAGAACTGGAATATTCACACTCCGGTTCTGTTAGTGCCAAAAGAGCTTTGGGTGTAACTGCTTTCTTCATAGATCAGCGCAGCAGTGGCTTGAACAGCTTGTCCTTTTGGTCTGTTTTAGGAGAATCAACGTATATAACTTCATCCCACATCACAGCCATCATCACTGTACTAAAAATGACTCCATATTTAGCTGTGTTATCCAGCGTAAGGATCTACAGGCTCGTGTTTGGTGAGGATTTAGCTGAGACACCAGAATAGCAAGCTCTAGCAACCAGAAGGCAATAAAAACCTGCAGCAAGATCCTACTGTTGCCAGCATGTGGGATAAGCATGGCTCTGGAACACAGGATGAAATTATCATAGCTCTTGAAAGAGGACCTGAAGTTGTCCTTTGCCTCCCACACATTCTCATGCACAATCACAAGCAGGGGACCAAACCTAGCCTGCTCTTTCTTCTCTGGTTAACTAGATGGTGTGTCCTGCTAGGTGCAAAAGGAGCCCTGGTGAGACAGAGGTTAAAAGAAGGATTCACTGAATACAAGGACTAACTGAAAAATTTTTATGCATTAAGTGCAATGCAGTGCAGGGAAGCCTGGGCCAGCTCACTTCACAGATTGCTGAGTGCTGCAGTAGACACCAGAGATAATAAAGACCCTAACATTAACTGAGGTCTCCAGTTCAGAAGTATTGGTGCCAATTCTCTTGGTTTCATTCCTCAGGCAAAGTGGCTTTTCTAGCAAAAAAAAAATACCCATTCTTTTATTCCTCTAGTTCTGGGTCTACTAAGCTCTGACACACCTGATTTTCTCTTGCGGAAGACCCTTCCATGTCTTCTCCAAATATTTGTAGGCCGGAGGTCTGAAGATACTAGACTGCTTCATCTCATGACCAACTGCAACAAATACTGCATAGTTCATGTGGGTTTTGTGGGGTTGTCTACCAACTGCACTGTTCATTCAATCAAGGCCGAAGTAGCTGTGTCTACTAATCTGCAATAGCATAAGTAGCACATCTCACATGAATAACATGGAATATTATTTAATGGTCTAGATCAACAGGCTTCCACCTTCTGCCTAAGGTTACAGCTGACAAGTAGGTGAAAGATCATAAAACACCTCCCTTGAACTTTCCATCTGACCTTGCTGCTTGTCAGCAACTGGCAGGGCTGGAAAAGTGAGGAGGATTGGAGCTCTGGCTGAGGACACAGCACCTCGCATGTCTACCTTTGCTCTGTGGTATTCCACAAGCTGGACCATGTTAATGTGAGCTGGCAGCATGCTGCAGCTGTAAAGCAGGTGCCTGATATGCCTTTCACTCAGATGTCAAGTGCACCACATACCATACCTTGCTCTCCTCTTGCAGTAGCAGTTTCCCCTCTGTTGCAACCTCCATATCATGGACCCCAGAACCTTGTGTGCGGCAAGAGTGTCCATAGCTATAAGAAGATTTACTAGTGAGGCACAACAACATGTGTTATATTTTCCAATCTCTATTCATCCTGATGCATGTTCATAATCTGAATTTTGGAAAGGGTTTAAAACTTTATAGGAATAATTAAAAAATATACTGCAATAAATGGCAACATTTATTGTTCTTTGTGATTTTGCTTGTGAGAACAAAATAAAACTTAACTGGTAGGAAAAAGATTGTGAGATATAAACACTCTGGGAAAAACCCACAACAATTGCCAGAGAGGGCAATCAGAAAAATTATGCAAACAGTGTAAAACAAAAATAGAAATTGTGACTTGAATCTACCCTAAACCTAGAACTCATAATATGGGGGTGTGGGTTGTTTGGCAGAGGTGTGGTGACCTTGCTGAGGGTGAATGAGGAGGGAAAAGGGAGAGACTAAAAGGTGAAGATAAACCAATGTGGGTTTCTTCAGTATTGGTTTCTCACCTTCATTCCTTGAAATGTCATTACATAAATTTTGGCTATGCAAAAAACTCAAGGGTCTTCTGTGTGAAAAGAAGACTCTTAACAGATCCCTCTGCTTTGTCTCATCTGTAGCTCTATGTTTTCTATTTAAAAAGATACTTCCCTAAGAAGCATCTTGTCAAAGTTTGAGTCAAGGAGACTATTCTCAGTGAGTAATTTATTCAGCACATTTTATCCAAGAGGCAATTGTGGATCCTTTTAATATATTGTAGTTTACTCCCAAAAGGTTTTAAGGGTTTTATTTTTAAACTGTATTAATGACCGAATATGATACTTGTTATTTGATCTCTGTTGGCCAGTTATTATTAGAGTCAGCCAAATATTCACAGCTGAACCAGACACAACATATTTAAAAAATGCAGTCTAATTTCTGTTTGCAAATTATCCCCAGTGAAGTCAGGTTTTTTTCTTGTGGTGTGGTTGTTTCATCTTCTATGAGTGACTCATATAAACAGATATAATCAGGAAAGGTCTCCAAAGAAAGGTAAGTGTGAATATTTGGTATCAGTTTCTTCTCATTTCAGCAGTGTAGCAATGTGTCAACTTCTTGATCTGATGAGAAGCATCACAAATAGTCATTTTGCAGTCATGAATTATCAACTAATATCCATAAACATTCAATTAAGTTACAAATCAGACCATAAACAATGCAAATGTTACTGCAAACAATTACTGGCTACTCTTCATCAATGCCTTCTAAATATGATTCCTTTATTTGCATATTTTCAACCATTCTAGTGAAAGGATGGACAGATACCAGTGGATCACAAGGTTTTATGCACAGGTGGCTCTGGTCTTTAGTATAGCATGCCATTTTGATATGATACAGAGCTGAGGTTGGCCAGATAGTTAATGATAGTTAATATCATTATCTTATTTGGGAAAGAGAAGAGGATCATTTCTACCTGCAGACACTGGGGTCTTCTAGTGCGCTGCTTCAGGATCTTCTTGTACCTGGGAAAGCTTCTCATAGGGTGCTTAATTCCTGCTCATAAGCTGAGGATCAAGCATTGAACTATGAGACAATCAGTGTCTTCTCCAACCTATTACCTTCTTGTGAGTCTGTGGCTTCATGTGAGTATAGCGAAAGCTTACTTCTCCCCCTCATTCTCATATTTTGTGTTACTCACATTAGCCCAGGCTGTTTCAGAGGTAAATATTTTATCTGAAATCCCTTTTGTTATGTTTCTGAGAAAAAAATAGGCCCCTTTGTAAAAAAAAATCTCTGGAGCTATCAGAGCAGCAGCAGCAAAAAAAAGGTCCTGTCTGCGCAGAACATCAAGGATGTAATTTTCTATTGAAAGTGGATGCTTGTAAAAAAACCCAAAACCATAAAACCATAAAGACTCCACATACTTTTTATTGAATGTCAGCTCATTTCATGATGTAAGTCAAAATACTGCACGTGGTCTTTAATAGACTCAGTACTTCCAGCCTGAGCTGACTGCACAGAGAAAGCACTGCTCTGGGCTGTTTGCACCTGACATGTCACTAATAAACATTTCAAAGAGGCTCCTCATGCACCTTGGCCCAGACACTGGGATGGTGAGAGTCAATACACTCCCCTTAAACATAAATAGGTGTCTTATCTGGGTTTGGAAAGCAGAGGAAAATGCTTGCTGGCAGTGGTTTAGCTGGTACTTTCACCAAATATCAATGCTTTCATCAGTTCTATTTTCAGAACTAAATCAGGTGGTTGTATCTGCCAAACCTCCATGAAAACCAGTCACTGCCATTCCTGGAGCAATGCCAAGAGTATGCATACACCATGTGTCTTCATCAGTAGCTGAGACATGGTATGGGTGGCTGTGGCCAGAGTATCCACCCATAGCTTCACCACTAGAGCTTTGCAGTCAAGTGAATAAACAGGAATGTGTGCAACAAAACATATATTCATAGTTCCATGTGTCTTCTGTTTACATAGAAACCCAGCTTTCTGCTGTCAGTCAAACCTCCAGCCAATGCTTCATTTATTAGTGCAATTGTTTGCAAAACAAATGGGTGTCATATGAAATGAAAACAACATGTCATGCTGAGTTCAGTAAACATAAATCAGACTTGAGTTTGCCTTTGTTTCCCCCTGGGTGCCCACACATTATATAGGTAATAGCTATAATATTTGGTTTGGGCTCTGTTAATGCTATTATCATCCTTGCAGGCATGGTATGGTTTGCTATGTCACTTAAAAATTTAGTAACATTTTTACATCTGTCATGATTGTTTTCCCTTAGAACTAGTGAGAGACCCCATTGTCCTAGAAAAAACAATATAAAACAATAACATTTCTAATCAAAAAAGTTATTTCTCAAAGAGAAATGTTCTGAGTAGAACAAAAAAAACCAAACAACCCGCCCCTGCCTGTTCCAAATTAGCCCAGAAAGTCAAGCAGAACAATAAGCTAAATGAAATTTTGATAGAAGCAGGTGCCTAGCCACAATGGGGAAGCATTCTAATTGCTCCTGCTGAAATTGTACTTCTGCTGAAGAATTAGATATATTTAAGTAGAAGTACAGTAACTTCTGAGGCTAAGCTGGACTTAATAAGGTACCTACTTCAGCCTAGTGCACATGATCACAGCAGCAGTGAACATGAAGCTGAGTGGCAGATTCTTCTGGATGAAAATTATAGAGAAATCTTTCTAATGAAAGCACAGTTCTTTCAAGGATACTCTTGGTTTACTACAATTCTCCATCTTGTTACCACAATGTAATTATTAGAATAGTCCAAGCCAGATTGAAGTTTCAGCCCACAACAGTCCATTGCTTGTGGGGGATTCTGCCTGACTATCTGTGATGACCCAGCCCTGGTCACACCATGCCCTTGACGGGACCCGAGACCATTCTGAGACCACTGAGGACTGGAAGACAGAAAGAGAGGGATGTGCATTTGTGGTGCTGGCTGATCCTTTACTGCATTTGCACCTGCGTATTATACAGAAACGCTTGAATTCAGCTGAAGCTTTGTCAAAATACAAACCAGTACTTCTGGTTGATTTAACTTTTGTTCCCATCCTCATGTCCTGTGTGTCCTGTTACACTGATCTCCATGTCACAGAGTAAGGGAATGGGGTCTTGCATAGAGATATGGGGTCAGGTAACCAATTCCAGAGCTGACAGCTGACCCTCTGTCTTCTCAGTACCCTGTTTATCCCTAACTGCCCCAAACCTCCAAAATTATTAATAGGAAGACTTTGCCTTAAGGAAACTGCAAACTCTATTTCTTTAATTATTTTAATGGTCAGAATTGTGCCAGGTCAAACTATTTAACTGTGTATTTAATTAGTCATATGTATGCATGAAACTTGAAGGCGTTCAGCTGTGCTATTTTGTAGGGATTAACTAAGTGAGCAGTAAATCATCTGTGCCAGCAATAAGTATTTATAGCAGTACACCTTCTCTTTTCTCTTTTCACTATTATTGCTGCATTGTTTGTATTTATAGAGGTCTGCATGCTAATAGATCTTCTCCAAGAGATGGCAGAAACACAGTTTGGGGTTTTGACTCACATTGACTAGAAAAAAACAGTGGGCAACACAGGAGCTGAAAATGTGACGTTTGCAGTCAGATAACCCAAAAAGTTAAAGCTGCAGTCTTGCTGTATTCTAAGAAAATAAAAACACAAAGCAACTTTGCCCTGTGGAATCTTTTAATTTAACAAGGAACAGGAGAAGAAATATGACCTGAACTAGTAGGTAGTAGTTATTTGGATTAAATAAATCTGAAGAGTATTTAATTGCTAACAGTTCACAAGTTTGCACTGACAAAATACTGTAAGCCTCCTGGACTTGCTTGTTCTGTAACTGAACATTTTCTAAGTGCCATTGAAACCCTCCAAGGAGTTATGGGTCCATGATTCTCCATGGGAAAAATGCATGCTTTGAAGCAGGAATATTTTTTTGTACCCACTTCACATGCAGAGCAATGTGCTTGTTAGTTTTGCACAAATGTTTTCTGTTGCTATGTTTGCCAACAGATCTTTTGGGAGAACACTGGCAGTGTTCATAATGAGCACTGACCTGTGAAATAGGAAAATAGATATTGTTAAAAACCTTGGCTTGCTTGCTCAGAGGTCATGCAGCAGTGCCAGGTAATGTTTGAAGTGGCAGACAGTGAGTGATTTGAGAAGTAAAAGATGCACTAGCAACACAACTGGCCCTAGTGTGTAAGCCTCTTTTCACTCCTTGGCATATTTAGCCCAATAAATAACATCATGAGACACCCTTTCCCATCACATTTTTATTCCAGCATGACCCAGACGAGTGGTCAAAAGTTCTCTACATGTCTGCTTTGTTTTTGGAGGAAAGAGGCAATGGTGTCAGGTGTTGTTGAACAATTGCTGTTTACCGCAATCCTGCCACCTTGAGTTTGGGTAGAAGTCAGGTCAAGTGCTTGCTGGCTGGCTTCTTTCTTATTTTTCTGCTATTTCTGCTGCAGGCACCCAGACAAATATAATGATACTGTCTGCAAGCATAATAGGTAGCTTGAGGCTACGAACTTTAGTTTCTGCTCAGACATTACTTCCCACTGCCATCCATGGGTGCTGTGCCACCAGTAGGTGCCTGCAGGGGTGTGAGGGCTGTTGTCAGGGTGCAAAATCACAGAGGTTCTGCAAAGCACTTTTGATTTAGGTGCTGAGAGCTTAAAATGATAGCCTGATCTGCCAGGAGGGTCAGGGCCTCAGACCTGTGCTGTAGTTAGGGAAGACTGTATCCAGATCTTGCACAAGTCTGGTAAGAAGTTAAATCAGACCATTACTAGTGCCCTTCAGTCATAATATCTAAAAAAATATTCAGCTATATGTAGGATAAAATGCTTCATAAAGTCAGGTAATGTTTGGCAAATCCAAACAACTGATATTAAGTAGGAAGAGAGTATTTTTGAAAGTGTGATTATAGTTTTTTCTTTATTAAAAAAAAGGAAACCAGGCCTTCAGGAGTAGCTTTTCCATTTTGAACCTAAAATAAGTTTGGTTGAACAAACCATTTTTTTGTCCTGAAATAAGAGAAACAATTAATAGCAAGTAGAGCACAAATAATAGAGACAATCACTCCTAGGAGGGTGGGCTTCTTCCTGTGAATTATGCCTGGTCTTCCGTTCTTCAGATACCTTTCTGGTTATGTTTGCACAAATTCATCACCTTTCCCAGCTGAACCATTTTTCAGTATGTTTGCTCTTCCTTCCTGTTAAATTAATTAACTGAACAAACCTGCTTCTCTTCTGAACAGAGGGATGCCCTATCTCTCACATTCTACCAGTAAGCCGGTGTAGCCCTTGGCTCAGAGAGCCTCCCCTCGTGGAGATGTGGATGAGTGGGGGCAGAAGGCTGCTGTACATGGGACTATACTGGCTTTTACTTCTCTGTAGTGAGCCAAGTGGGATAGGAAAATGCTCTTTGATAGACACAGTGATGTTCACTGGTGGCTCCTCCACTGGTGTCACCTAGATGTGCCAGGCATGTGCTTTACTCCTCATGTCCTGCGCAAACAGACCCAGCACTCTTTATTCTGACCAATGTTGAGCAAGCACTTTTGGTCTTCTGTGGAACTGCACAGGGTCAAACCAGAAAGGAGTAGAATTTTCTATTTCCCCAAAGCCCTTGGAAGCCTTGATGACTTTCACAGTGCTTGCTTCCTGCCAGCCCCTGCAGGAGCTCTGTTTGCTCTTCCTGCAACTGCAATTACCAGCACCCCTCTTGACAGCTCTCCCACCCTGGTACATTCCTTTTAGTTATGCTAATAGACTTATAACCAGTTCCAGCTTCTGAGACTGTAATACATCCCATTTGATTCTGTGATCTACTTCTTTCTGTGCTTTAGGATAGACAGTGGTTTGCCAAGGGCCCAGCAGAACATGTTTAGCTGACTGATTCTAGTTATTCTTATTAGATCCTGGCATGATTCTGAGGTTTGTCACTTCCACAAAATCACACTCCTAATCCCTGGGGTTTAAAAAAGTTTGGATGGATTTAGTTTCTACTACATCTTTTTAGGGGAGATGTTAATGCTCTCTGATGAAAGATCTCTGGATGGAAAAGCTCTGTGCTAAGTACATCCAGAGGAAGAACACCCTTTTGGTCCAACACTCACTCTTTTTTTTTGTATAAGGATGTGTGCCCATGTCAAGATGGTAGTGTGAGTGTATTGAGGCTCTGAACCTGTACGTGATATCTTGGCAGCATGAAGATGTGATTTACAGTTGCTGTAGAGGCATGTACAAACATAGACACAACTTAGATCCTACATTCCACAATGTGGCCTTCACAGAGCTGATCACTCAAATTACATTCCCAGTGAGCTCCGCTTCCTGATTGAAATTCTTTGAAGTGTTCAAGCCTCATAGGACTGTCTTTTCTCTAAACAAAACATGAGTGCTTTCTTAAGTTTTGGAAAACACTATATGATTAAAAATGTCTCCACCTCATTTTTATACCCATATTCCTCTTTGTTGCAAAGATAGTTGGCCTCTGGTATTTTCACCACTGTACCATTTCATGATGTCTTTTTCTTTTCTACACTGATGCAGGAGGAGCACTTGAATCTTTATGGCATTGTGTCTAAAGGTCACATTATGGCCAGTGCACTGTATGAGGTTTGGCCTGCAAGATTGTGTGAGACTATTATGCAATTCCATATCTAAGCAAAGCATGTATCCTACTGCAAGTACCTATAAAAGGGGGAAAAATACAGCCCAGCATGCGAGACAGTCAAGGCATTGTGGTGTGAAACACAAAAGCAGTTCCACTGAGAAAAAACAGAGGGGTTGAGCAGGTGTTCTAATACAAATGTTTTCAAAATTCTTCTTCTAAAGTAAAGCACTCACTCTTCCTTACAAATCTCACTTTCCACGGCAGTTGTTGATGGGGCTGTGGTTTAAACCTCACTGAGATATTATGTGGAGTGGAGAAGTTGGAAAGTTTCCCACAGAGTGCCTGATTTTAAAAGCATCAGTAAAAATTCACATGCCATTACTTCTTGTATGTCTGAAGTCAAGTGCTAGGTCTGTCGTGGCTGTTGTAAACAGCTGCACTGTGGGGCATCACATGCAAACATGTGGGAGGGAGTTGGGGTGAGCAGTGGTAAACTGACATGGCTAGCATGGTGTTTCTTCTGAATGAGACTGCTGCTGCCTCTGCACAGATTACCAGTCTATCCTTTGGGTTAAGTTAGTTTGTTTTACCTCTCCTGACAGTAAATAAGACTTGGAAGACCTTCAAGTCATAGGATAACACAAGCTTTGAGTGGAGTAGATAACCAGCCAAAGCTGAAGAGCCCTTCCACAAAGTGGGTCTTTCCAGACATGTCACTGGATGTGCATACTGAGCTTACCCAGTTCTCAGAGAGGCCTGATTTTTTTTTAACCAGAGGAAATCCTTCCTTTATCTCTGTGTAGAAGAAAATTCTGTGCAATGCTACTTTCTGAAATCTGCAGCAAGAAGCCCTTTTCACTGCCTTCACCACTTCTCTGTAGCTGTACAGTGGAATTTCATGTGGATTACCTCTAGTGTGTTTGACGGCTTAACAATAAGTTTTTAATGCAATGGAATAAGATGTGTTTCTAGTCTGAAAATTTGCTTTTTGTCTTGCTAACTTCTGAGAAGGCAGCCACTTTCAGCTCTTGACCTTAGGTAGGTTTTGAGAAAGACACCTTCAGATGGTGAAAAAACTTTTGCCACAGAAGTCCCATGACATAGTGCAAATCAGGTTTCAAAAACGTGTGGCAGGCTCTGCCAGGTGCTTTGTTTTCCAGCACCACATCCTACCCACGCTAGGATGAAGCTGGGCTGAGACACCTGCCTCTCCATGCCCCGTGGCCCTCCACAGACTTGGTTTGTTTTATTGATGATGAACTTTCTCTTGATAAACATTGACCTGGTTTGTTAATGTAATCAGTTCATTCAGCAAGGCTGAGGTGTCTGTGTGCATGTGGTAGGTATGATCGCCACACTAATTGATAGCAGCTGGTTTTCAGTTGTTGGTTACCCCATGCCTTGTATGTTTTTGCAGACAATGTTAAAGCCAGGCTATGCTGCAAGTGGGGTTTAGGTTTGTAGTTGCCTTCACTTTCAAAAATAAAAGTACTAGCAACTCTTGCACTTTAAAATGTGATAGTTGCAGCAGGGAGGGGAATGCAACTTGGAATATTCAGAAAATAAACAGCAACAAGGAAACACAAACTGCTTTTTATTTGTTTTTCTGAGGAGCCTGACCTCCACTTGGTGTGGTATAAAGCAGACCTGATGTATCTATGTGTATTGCCTGGGTAGTCCCAGCTGAGCTATTTCCAGCACAAGTGAGAGGTAATTAGTGCTGAAACAGCCCTCTCTTGTAATTTTTTTAAATGATATTGTGGAGGGTACCAGTAGTGTTTAGTGCGAGGACTTAGGGAATAGGTAATAATTTTATTTCTCTGTCTGGAAAAACACACAGTCCTAATCACATAACATTCTGCACATTAGCCACTTTTCTTTTTAAACTAAAGCATCTCTGCAAGAAAGACAGAAGGGAGAATATGGCATAAGCCATGATAACCTCATAAGCCTTTATAGCTAAGGAATACACTTAATTCCCTCCTGTGATAAATCTGGAATTGATCTTTCATTTATATCCTCTTTTTAACAACAGTAGCATTATTACAGCTTTGGGGCCATGAAACGATTGTTGTATGGATGGTATTTTTGTTGTTGTTGCTGCACTTAATTTCACTTTCTATCTCTTCCTTCCTAGCACCTAGCCTTGTGTCTTTGATACCAATACATCTTGCCCCATGACACTTGGCACTGCATTTTGGACCAGCTCTGACCATAAAGTGTGTGTTCATCTGTTCTGAGGAGACATGTTTGATGGAAAAGAAGGGGGATGAGGATGTGGCAGCTTTCAGTATTTGAGAGTACCCATTTGCTGCCGAAGTGTGTTAGTAACACTGCTTCCCTAATGCAGGAGGAAGTGCTTCCTATGGCTTCTCCAAGCTCTGGCTGCAACAAAGATGAGGGGATGCTATGACTGAATTTGCATTGAGCCCACTGAGCACAGGTGCATAATGGTGCTCCTGACCAGCATAACTTGCCAGTGTTTAACTGAGCAATGGCATTTAACAAGGAGTGTTTGAAAACCATCCAAGCATCTCAGGCCCCTGCAGACAAGGAGAGTCCTGCATTAGAGAAGTTGACTCCATAAACCAAGGTGACAGGGCACCAGAATTACAGAATTTGGTGTAATTTACAAGCAAGTCTTTCACATAGGAGTGAGATAGCTGTGTGCTCTTCTTCACAAGTTCCATTGTGGTGGGTGGGCTGAGGGAATACACCCTTCCAGGGCACAAGTGGACAGCCCTGCCTTTTCTTTCTGGTGTAGGGCTTTCCAGGCACAGATGCTATGTAAGTATCAAAATGCAGTCACTGAATGGGATAGCACTGCCCTACACACTGAGTGCAGAAGAAGCCCCTGTTAGGGTATACACAGTGTGTGGACCTCCAGAGGAATACAGCTAGAGACATAAACAAGGACCAAGAGGGAATAACGAAGTGTCATGGACAGCCTGTACATCTGTGGCAGACTCAGAGTGGGGCTGAAGAGCTCACCTCTTTTTTGGTATCACAGAGGAAAACTGTAGTGAAAGTTTAAAGGATAATTAATAAGTGAGCTTTTGGGTATATTTATGGGGTATTTCTTCCAACATTAAGTGCAGCAGAAGTGAAAGCTTGGGAAGGACTGTTTGAACCCTGCAAGGCAGGCAGTTAAGGTATCACTGACAATGTAGAGATCAGTGGACCTGTACAGAATGGGTAGAGATAAGCCTGAGAGGAAGGATAGAACAGTCCTCCCCTAAATCACTCTCCCTGGCTGATGCAATAAGGTGTCTACTTAACCCTTACAGTTGGTACAAAAACTACAAAACTGTAAGGTACAGTTTTTTTGTTTCTACAAACCCTTACAGTTCCCACTGCCAGTGCCAGCTTTGGTGGAGTATCATAGTGTTCCTTTATTATCCTTCGAAGTGAAGTTAAAGAAAGCCTGAAACAATGACACAGATCAAAAAAGACAGGTTTGTTTAAACAGTATTTTCACAAGCAATGTACTATTTCCATCTAATGAAAAGGAACCTTCGGGGAAGCGTCTGACAGAGCTCAGCTTACATCTTTTGCATTTGAAATACATCATTACATGGGGAATATTACAAATCAAGAGAGAATGCCCAAGCACACTGTAACTCAAATGGACCAAAATTTTGGTGTTGCTGCAAGAACGACTGCAAGATGGAATTTTTTGCAAGTCTCTTCTTAATAGGTGGGACAAATGCAGTTTTCAGCATTTACTTGGATGAACATGAGTAATTTTAAAGTTTTAAAGATGCTAATCTGAAGCATTTCACTTGAAGTTAAGACAAATAAACTGCTAGTGTAGCAAATTAATGAAATACCACCCAAATTTGACTTGTGGATTGAGTCAGTGCAATCATTAATGTGTTTGAAGTGCTTTGCTGAATTAGGAGCTAGGACTTCGTAAGAAGATGAACATAGATGGAACTTAAGTAGCATTTTGTATGGACTTCATAAAGCTTCTTGTATCTAGTCATCCCAAATGTCCACAGTCTTGTGGAATAAAAGTAATACTTGGAATATCTACGTAAGTGACTTCTAAGTATTGGGACAAAATACCTTAATGCATTTTCTTTCATTAATGGGTACAGCCACTGGTAGGGTGAAAACTAAGGAAGTGCTGAAGACAGCACAGCAGTAATTCAGGAAAGAAAATAAAGATGATAAAGTGCAGGGAAGTTCAAGCATCTTCTGAATATATAGTAGCCAAGATGCATATTTTGTTCTAGACACCTCGATTAGTATCACCTAGTCTGGCGTAAGATGCTATAGGACTTTTTAAAGAGCACTTCTTTTTACAGAACCTCTAACAGCTTCTTTCACATCATCTAGAACAGGATTTTGGTATTGACTTTGATGAATATCATGTACTAAATCTTCAAAATTATTTTCTGGAACAACTCACTTTTATTTTGGTGGCATCCTATCCAAGCAATAGCACAGGCCAACATTTTCTGAGAACACCCTGATTTCTCTGTTTAGTTTTGTTCCTAATATACTTGTAGTTTTGCCATTGAAGCAGATTAATTTTCACTCACAGGTCACTGGCAATCATCCTGTAACACTACACATAAAACTCTGTGCATGTCTGTGAAAGAGCACAGCTGAGCTGTGGGAGGGCACAGCCGAGCTATTAAGAAATTGGCCCACTTGCCTGATTCTTATTTTAAGGAAGAATAAGCCATCTTTAATTTTCTCTTTGTTTCCCCCTCAAGCTGTTGTTCAGCCTAACAGCTGTCCTTGATCTAAAACCCCTGCGCCCATTTTCAATTTCTTTCTGTGGATGCTAGTCTGCTTCTTGAGCTGCTGACGCATTGCCTTGTATTACAATTCACATGCAGCAAGAAAGAGGAGGCAGAAGCACGAGAACACTGCCAGAAACAGGAATCTTTGTCGGAATATGGCCTCAGCACCAGTGGGCAGGGTCTGTAGTAGTTAGTGATGCAGATGTCAGCTTAGAACTAGATAGTCTAACAAACTGAGCAGGAGAGCTGCAGTTCCCTTGAAAAAGCAGTCCATTTCACTAAATGATTAGTGTATTGAAGTTGATGGAAATGAGCAACAAAATTGTTATATATGTAAATTACTCTGCATGAGGTTTCAGCTTTTAATTCTGTATCTTTTATTCTTTATTCTGATTGGGTCGGAGAAATCTGATTTCTCATTTTCCTGATTTTGGATACTTACGTACCTATTTTCTTATGGATTAACCCCATTCTCCATCTGGAGACCTGAGATTGCACCATATTTTCTTTGCTGTTACAGTCAGCTGGAAAATCTCCAGCCCTGAATAGAGCTGTATGCCCTTGGCTTTGACATTTGGTTTCTAGTCTCTGCTAATAATCGGGGTTAATTCCTTTGCTTCTCTGATGATTTGTGGGCTTTGAATAGTCCTAAGTTATACAATGCTTCTTCCTCCACACTGGCTTCCCTGTCCTACATCTGGCACACCAGCAGCATCTAGCTCTGTGTAGGGAATGTGAGAAGCACATCCTAAAATAAGTTCCTCCGGGCTTTGCTTTTCTCTTTTATGTGGGAGACAAAAGATTGCAGTGCATTCAAGGTGCCTTCCAATCCCTAATGATTCTATGATTGTATGATTCTATGTTGCTGTCACAACAGTCCCTGCTGAAAAGTCTGTCCCCATCTTTCTTACAAGCCTCCTTTAGGTACTGAAAGGCCACAATAATATGTCCCTAGAGTTTTTCCCAGCCTGAATAACCCAACATTTCTTCACATAAGAGATGTTCTACCTCCTTAATAATTTTTCTAATGCTTGTGTGGTTTATGGTTTTCCTGTGCTGCAGGCGCCATAGCCCTTGCAGATGCCTGCTACAATGTGGACAGTGTGAAAAAAACCTAACATTTGCATGATCAGGTAGCCACCCAAAGATTTATAAAACTCTTACATATAAACTTCTAGAAACTCTTCTCCCCAAAATGTCTTTCACATGTAAAAAGAAACACCTACCTCAGCGCAACACAACAAGTACTTGGGAGTGGAGTGGAGTGATTTCATCTCTATGCCTAACATAGAGATGAAATCACATGGTTAAAAGATATGGCTGTTACAGCCAGATGTATGACGGTAAATAATAGCTGCAAATAGCTTCACTCTCTCATGAGCAAGATGCAGTGTGTGTCACCCCTGCCAAGATGGCCATTTAAGAAGCACAGAATAGGGAGACAGGGGGTGTATCATGCTGAATTGAAGAAAATGACATGGAAAGTCATCTTTCAGGGCTTTTTTTACAGCAGATCAGATGGCTGATACCAGCTCATGTATCACAGAGCTACTTGAAAAATACACAATATGGTAGATCCTCAAGATCTCCTCTAGAGGCTTCCACCGAAACAAGACATTAATCATTCAGCAAAGATAAAAATAAGTAATACAGTGAAAGTAAGAAAGACAAATTCTTGTATTGACTGGTCCTACTTCGTAAGAGGACACCAGAAACACAGCAATTTGGGTTTAAATTCTTTTGCTTTGATGGTACACTGTCAGGCTATGAGGCTCAGGTGCATGTCTTTCATTCTAGGAGAGGGTGATAGGGTCTTCTTGTGGCAGTGGGGTATGGTGAGCAATCCTGCAGGCTGGGGTAATGCAGCTGCAGTGGAACCACCTGCATTATGCTTTGTGAAGCCAAATCATGCTACCAAAACAACATTCTCTACAAACAGAAAGCTGTTGGTGTTTGCTTGAAGAGGTGAACAAAAGCATTGTCATTTTCTCGGCTTCTCAGTGACTTTATATAAGACAACAAAGAGTATATTTGGAAGCATGGGACAGAGGGCAAAGTCCTTTACTGATTAATATTTGGGTAAGCTATGGAAAAGGTCCCAGGTTTTGTTACTATTTATAGTGAAATATGTCAAGTGGAAGATGATGGAGACATTTAGAGCTTATGAAAAAGAGGTGACTCTTCTAGTATGTTTTATATTTGTCAGCAATCATATGCTTTACTGAAAGCAGTAGATTCCTTATCTAGAGATTAAATTAGCGAAGTGCTCACCTGGTCCAAAGTTAATTAAACAGCAATGGATTTGGTAGATACTACCCAGAGAATGGAGTGTCAGGTGAAGAAAAAGGCCAAGGGCCAGTAAGATTTTGGAGAAGTTTGGTTTAGAGAGTTGAGCAGGGAACTGCCCCGTGGCACTGAGGGAAGCAGGACATTTGCCATTGCTTTGTAAGAAAAGTGGGACTGTGCTAGAGAAAGTCTTGACTAAAGCACCAATTTCTCCTCCTCATAGAAACAATCTGCAGCACCCAGAATTGAGGTTAAGCGCTTGGGCTAATCGCTTTGCAATATCCTACTGAGCTGGAAGAATTAGTAATAGTGATCTGGGGGAGATGTCTGGAAACATTAGGTTGCTTTAACAAATAATGATGCTATGCTACAGTATTTTTTCCCCTTATTGTTTATGCCTTTATTTCCAGCTTCCAAGTTTTGTAGGTCTGGAATAGCTTGTCAGCAGGAATATAGATAGAAAGTCATCATTGTCCCTTGGACTTTGGAAATAGTTTGTATAGTATCTTTGGCTCTGGTACAGGAGAATCATATTCTGCAGGACAGAACAGTTTTTCCAGGCCTTTGTTCCAATATAAATATCCCTAGAAATGCAGCCTTTAGAAAACTAAACAGTGGCTAAAAATTTCTAGGTTAAATGGGAGACAGTTCATCAGGTTACCTCTCTGATGTCCACAGCCTAGGGCAGAGTGGTTGCTGACCAATAAGCACACTTTACTTGAAGGAAGGGAACTGACCAAGCAAGGAAGTATTAGTGCATTTGGAACCAGTTTCCTATTTAATAGGAAGGCTTACATATGTTTTCTATGAACTTTAATTTGGGATAGGGACAAATGAATGCCTTGCTATAGATTAATCTAGTGGGTCCCATCATGGCTTAAATATGCAAGGGAGTTTTGGAAAGCACAAAAAAATACTCCAACTGTCAAACCAGAATATTTGTGGAAGGGCTTCTCTGCCCCAGGCAAATTCTCGTTATTTTGCTTTGACCATTCATGGTGGGTTTATGTGCCTGTTTGTTTCTCTATTTAATAAATAATGGAACACTTCCCGCATGCAATGCACATTACCAGCACAACCAACTGGAAGCCAAAAATGCTTACCCAAAAAGGAAAGGTTATAAGGAGACCTGGAGTAGTGTTTAAAACATTGCATGTCCTTTCCATCAGAAACTCCTATTCTTCAGCTTTGCAGGCTAAAAGGAGCATAATTTGCCCCTGAGGATGCAGCTTGCTCTTTCTCCTCTTTCCTCTAATATAAACATTTTTATCCTATAATCAATAGCTCAAAATGAAGTTATTGTAGTAAAATTATTATTAATTAACTGTTTAAAGCTCATCAGAAGTGCACCAGTTTGTATTTTTTAGTGATGAGAGAAGTGTCTTTTCTAATGAAGATGATAACTTTTGTCTGAAGTTCAGGCTGTTTTGGAGTAGGGCTGTGGAAAATGTTCAGTTCATTTTCCTCTCCAATTTTGGTTGGTTATACTCCAAACATTCATACTGCTCTAGATACTGAACCATCTATTTCTACCACTTAATAAATTAATGTCCTCAAACATCTCAAGAAAAGCCTTAGAACTACCAAGTTTACTCTTTTTCTTTGTGGTCAGGTATTTGGGATTTTCTGTCTTATCAGCTTGAGTTTTAAGTTGCTTCAATGTGTGGGGAAGAAAATGTGGCTGGAGCTAGAATGCAGCAGCAACGCTGTCAAAAACTTGTTCCTAAGATTCCACCTTTATTTTGTGATCCTTGGACAGATGCTGGGGACCTGAGGGCTGGTTTTACCAGACACCAGCACCAGGCCATCTGACACAAGAAGGCTGCTTAAGCAGTGCTGTAACATTTACCCTAGTTCTGCACTAGTGCTTAATACCATAGATTATAAATAGCATCTTGCCCTGTGATCAGCCTAACATACAGCTGGGGACTACCCAGGAGCTTATGGTTAATATCTTTAAAAAAATCTCTGCTACAGAAAGCCTAAATCATTGCCTCTGTATTGGGGCAAAAGGACTTCACTGAGCTTCTATAGCTGTTCTGGGATGGGTTCCGCCCTAGAAGTCCCAACTAGAGGATCACAGTGGCCCCCCTTTTGCCAGGGCACTGATTTCTTATTACTCTCCTCTCTCTGAAGTGCATATTCCTCCCTGCTCTGGTGTTTTTCTAAGATAACATAAAAACCAAACCACAATATTCTTTCCATCTGGGGTAGCTGGCTGCAGCTTGGCATGTGAATTTGGTACAGGGAGAGCTTACTGTGGTGGATATGCATGTAGATGACTTTGTGTTCTAAACTTAACCTTTACTGTGTAGTCTCCTCACCTCCCTCACTTACAGATGGCAGGGACATGGGATAAATGTTCCTTAGTTGGGACAATACTGGCCTTTCCCCAGGATCATGATGAGAGACATGAAAACAAATGGAGACTTTCTTTGGGGTGAAGCCTGAACTGGGACTGTGTATGAATAATTGCAAGCAATGTGCTATCTCCAGCAGAAGGTATCTGCTCTGGACCCCTGTATCACCTTGCTAGGTTCGCTTTCTTCCTCTTCTGACTGTGCTTTATGCATGTACAGAAAGGCTCTGGGAAGACCTTTTGGGAAACAAGCCATCTCCCATGCCAGAATGACATTCTTGCTCTGGCCCTACAGCTGTGTGTTTTTAGTATCTGGAGCCCCATGCCTACCTTTGGCCACCATGAAGCCTGCAAACTTTGGATAATTTAAGCAAAGCTATCATTTGCAAGAGCTAATATTCCACAGAAAACAAACCATGCATTCAGATGCAAAATGGTCAGGTTCTCCCAGCTTGTCCTGGTCCAGTCTTTCTACCTTGCTAGGAGCACCCTAAACCAGACACCCTGTGTGCAGGCAGCATGGTCTGCTAAGTTGTGCACTAGTTACATACCATCTGATGTTGCTCCACAAAGACTAGAAAACCCAGGAAATCTCAGGCATCCCACCTGCCTGATATGCTTTAAATGACTGTATGCCCTTTTTCCAATGAACACCATCCTGGGACATTCTGTGAGTTGTAGCTTGGATCAGGTCTGTTCCCAAAAGAGGATCTGAATGAAACCACTTCACTTTGTTTTGCAGACAAGCAGTATGACATCTGTGAGCTGTGCTATGAGGACCAGAGAATGACCTGCTTTAGGGATACCTTGTATTTATTTATATATTTACCTTATTTACTAAACCAGACATATCCCATGACTGTTCATGAGCAAGGAGTGTGGCATGGCTGGATTATCTGGAGCAGGCTAAGAGGAATTTTCCTAAGATTTAGGCAGTATAACACACTGGGACAGTGAGTGACTGGAGGCAAATGATTCATTGTGCTCAGTATCATAAAGCCAAGAAAACAGATGCCCTGGCTGGACCAAGGACAGAACAACATATTGTATTTAGTAGACTTATCAATAGAATTTTGAATATTTTGTTGATTGCTGTTGGGTTTGTTTTTTTTTTTATCCTAAAACATTATAATGAGATAAAGCATGAAGACTTTCAGTAACAGTTACCAAAGAGTCCTTTCCAGACTGAAAAATTAACAGCATGAGAAACAAGACTTTAAATCTTAATACATGGAGATTATTACCCAGTACTGTGCAGCTGATTAATATCTACACATTGCCATTGATGCCAGTGGGATTGAATGGATCTGAGTAAATTGAATATATGGCCCAGTGATTTTATATTGATATAGAAAAAACCAGGCTGCATTAAAAGTTAACGTTGACTGGAACAAGCTCCTCTTTTCTGGTGTTAATGTGCCATGTGTCGGGTGAAGCTATGTGATATTTGTGTTAATATTTTTACTCTAAATCCTGATAAGATTGTCTACACACATGGATATAGTCTGGCCCAGCAAGCTCACAGCCCTGCTAAGCATAGCACCTGCCTCCTTCTAAACACTACCTCACTGTCACAAAGAGCAGGATTTTATGATAAGGTAGCTAGTAGTTTCCTCCAAGCTGCACAGAGCAGGGCAATGGCTCATAGAGGAAAAAAAAGCTATGTGAGCTTGTCCTAGGTCTTCTGCAAGTGGTCACTAAGGGGTCTGCTTCATTTCCACCACAGGAAGGGTTGAGAAGATTCCATGGGGACATTCAGATCTGCTTTATTCTGAAAAGTGTTCATGACAGAATCTAGCATTAGTTACAAACCAAATAGCATTTCCCCATGCAAAAATAGAGAAAATGGCCTTTATATACTGGTTTTCCCAAATGACTCTTTCTGTTATTGATGTCCTACAAAATACCTGGGAATCTGCATTTTTGACATAGCATCACATGATTAAGTCCTTTATTCAGAACACTCTCTACTATTTGTAATGCCCAGCTATGCAGCTGGAGTACAGACCTGTCCTCGACTGGCCACCGGACCTTTCTGCAGTCCTTTGAAACTACCAGACACTCTCAGAGCTGTGGGAGAATAGAGAATTTGGCCTGAGACATGGAGATCTTGAGGAAGTTTCCTAAGCAAAAAGACATTATAAAATACCTTGATTAATATGCCTATTGCTTGTGTGCCTACATCTCGCTGCCCAAATCAGAAAGAAGACTTTCCCTGAGGAAAGCAATTACCCATAGGCATACACAATTTTAAATAACAAGCATCCACAAAGCTCTCCATTTTGTGAACATTGTTGCTGCTTCATGTTCTAACAAGTGTATAAGAAGGAAACTCAAGTCTGCGAAGCTTATTTTTGTCTTGAGTGGTTACTTTAACTGCACAGCATGTCTTGACGCCAGCCCTCTCCACTTTGCTCTTGCTGATCCATTACTGCCTAAGTGGCAGGTGTCTGAATGTGGGGATGAGAGCTGTGCTCTTCTGGTCAGACACTGGAGTCAAATCACTATAGCAATAGAAATCTTAAGAAAAATAAAAGGAACAAATGCAAATGTACAAGGTTTTGGGATGTGGGTAGGGGAGGTAATGATGGTTAAAGAAGGCTGTGCTTTAATTGATCTCCTTAATATGCCTGAAAGTGTTTTATAATTCCATTAATTTTAAACTTTACAAGTTGAACAGTTGTTGCAGGGTGCATTAAATCTTCCATTTCTGATGGAGTAAGCCTATTCCCAGTTTATCCTTTCCTGTTCCTAGGATAGTTTATCCTGTTTCTGTTTATCCTTTCTGTGGAATTTTGCTCTGTTTCTTCTGCACAGTACACTGTGCAGAAAAAGAAAAGTTTCACTATTAGTATCACGAGTTGTTTTTTTCCACTTGAAAGGGGATCTTTTCCCTTTTTATGACTCACTGTGTTTTATGAATCCTTCCACACCCCTCAACAGAGCGTTCAGGCTTCAACAAAGGAGCTGCAACTTTATTTCATCCTCACCAAACAAGGGCAACTTTTTAAAATGCCTGACATGTCCTGGAGAAACTTGTCACTTGTGACTGCCTAAAGACATGTCAAAGTGGGTTAACTGCTGTCTTGTTATTATTGTAAACTGCACTGTCTGATAATCAGACTGCTTGAGATAAGCCAAATTGCTGAACAGGCAAAACACTGGGAAATCCTACTTTGGGACAGATTATAGCAAAGCAGGGCATTGTTTAAAATTGAAGTCTCCAGATGGGATATTGGCAGTGTAAGGGATGTCACTGGCAATACTCAAAATAGTCTAATTATCATCATCATCATATGACATTTTCTTTTGCCTGTTTTAGGATTCCTGATTTTTACTAAGAATCCCCCTCCCGTGAAGTGAGTGGTTGCCACCAGCACTTGGAAGATTAGCATCTGCCAGTGGCAAGCCATTTTAATTCCCTTACGGGCAGATCAAAGCAGAAAGACCATGCAAAAGCCCACATTCCAGTGGTTGAAAATAGCACACAGATTTTGGGTTAGGATTAGCATCACTCAGGCTGCTTATTAAAGCTAATGTGTTTGGGGAACTGATCCTTATTTGTCCTTGCTCCCTCATCCCTTGTTTGGGGCTGAATATTCAGTTGCTTCCATTGGTGATGCTCAGATGAGGGACCAGGTTTCCAGGAGAGTTCATTTAGGGTTGTATAGTGCCTGCTACATGCCTCTGGAAATCCTTATGGAATATGTGGGCCATAAAATGCAGGGCACCTTGTATGAAGAACTTAAGGGGATTTGGAGTAAAGGGTACACGATGATCTGGGCCATCTTCTTCCATTCCTGTTTAAAAACATATTTGTTTAATGACTCAATGGTGCACTGCTTCCAAAAACATAACACTTCAAAGACAGACATCAAAAAAGGCATCCTGAGCCACAAATCCATGCTATTTCTTTGTGCTTAGGGAAGAAAAAACTTTACCCAATAGTACCCACACAATATTATGCAAAATTATAATTTTTTATCGGGTGAGGTACATCTCTTTATGTCCTATACAGTGAGTGGGGGGAAGACGGTGAGCAGCAGCTACAGAACCTACTCCTGACCTTGATGTACACATAGATGCTGTTGGATTAAGCAGGTTGAAGTAGCTCGGGGCCATCTCATGTTCAGTAGAAACCCTCACCACCTGATGTTCTTCTGTCACCTTTAAGACCTAGCTGGGCCATCAAGTGTCTGTCCAGACTCTTGAGAAAAAACAACTCTCAGGTGCTCCTTAGTTTTGCTCTCAATGTACTGTCTTCTCCTGAAACACTGAGTGTAGCAGATGACTGGCTAGCTGGACTGCAGCAGGGTGCTACACATACATGTGTGCAGAATTCTCTGCCCTTCTATCCTGTGGATGTTGAACATGAGATACCTATAGCAGACGGTGAAGGTGATGGAGAGTAGTTCCGTGCCTCTGGTGGTCATGGCTTTCCAACCATCAGCCATACAGGTGTTCAGCAGAGCTGGCAAACTCTGCACTAGTTTTCATTTTCATATGGTTTGGGTGTCTGAGGTGGCCACTAGTTCTGATGTTCAGAAACCTCATCCATGCTGGTGTCTGTGTTCTTTATTTTCCCTGTGCAATTATTCTGCTGCAATTGGAGAATTGGTGAATCCAGTATATATTTGTCCAGAGGCTGTGGTGAATGCCATGTCATTTTATTTAGAAAAATAGTATTGCTTCTAGAATAACGTAATCCAGAGGATCTTAATCAGTTTGCCTTCTCTTTCATGGATGTCCATCTTCCTGTTCAAGGCAATACTTAATCTATAAAAGCAATGATGTGATCTAGGAGTTTTATTATCAGTCCAAATTCCCTAACCAGGCTAAACTATAACTAATTCAAAAGTGCAATGAGGGAGGCTACCCAATTCATTAAGTAAATATTTGTTTATCAAGCTTACAGTGAATGCAAAAGGTACAAATTAAAGTCTTGTAATCTGTGAGATAAACCATTGAATTTATGAGAATTTTGAAGTTAGCCTCACGATTCTGATAAGGTCTAGATATTTGGGGCTTGTGATACACTGCAAGCTTCTCTTTGTACCCTCCACCTCGTTTTTCATTCCCTTTTTTGTCCCCAGCATAAAAGCTGCATCAGGAATTCACCACTTGGGCTCTTTATTGTTACTGCAATTATGGTTAGCTGATTTTGAGAGGGAAGTAGTGGTCTCTACACATTTCTATGGCTGTTTTTAAGCTACATGAATTGTCAGTAAACTAATAGCTGGTCATTTTTGAGTTGCTGATTAGTCTGCATGTTCTTAAGTAGGAATGCAAACTGGACCCTTTTTCCGATTTCATTTTGCCTGTTCTTATCCTGTGATGTGGAGTAGGGGCCCTGCTATAACTCAATTTAATTTGAAACAGCCAGCCCATTAGGACTGGAAAGCCTACTACTGAGTCAATTATGTTCCATTTTAAAAGTAGCCATTTTAAAAGGCTACTCCATCCTGGTACTAAACTTCACAATGTCTTTGTGCCACCCGCTGGCAAAATGCAACATGCAAAGACAGTTAACATACTGCATATTTTTAACAGGAGATGTGCTCCCTGAGGGAATTTAAATCAGATTCTAACCTTAACAGAATGTGGTCTAACTCCATAGGTTTTCACTGAAGTGTTTCTTCTGCAGTGGCATGAAAATTGTCTTTTTGGAAATGGAGTTGAGGCACTAGAAATGACATTCCTGTTCACAGAAGGTACAATTCTCTACAGTGCAGGACTGTGCTGTGCCATTGCACTGGGCCAAGATGAGTGGCTCAAGAGTAGTGATCAGTAGTCTTTCTGTGCACCAGAAGAAATAAACAAAAGAAAAACTGTGAAAGTAATGAGAATAATTTTTAGTTGGCAGAAGGCTCTGTTACATGAACATATTCTAATTTATCTCACCCAGCCCTTGGTAGTGCTAAGAAGAACCTCTAATACACATTTCTGTTTAAAATTTTTGCACTTCTCAAAGAGACAAGATCAATGAACCTACTGTGAATGCCACCATCTTCCCTCACAAACCCATGAAACAAATGGCAAGGCAGTACTTTTTCACACATCACATGAGCAGAAATCATTGCTGCAGGGTGTTTTATGTCCCAGATATACGAAATGTAAAAAAACCCCAAAACACCTAATAAGGTGGGAGAAAGTTCCATTAAGAGCTATTGAACCTCATGACCTGGGTGTGATCTGTGGCTCACAAATCATCAAAACACTAGTGTCTGGGCTGTGGGTGAAAACCCCAACAATTATCATATTTTCCCTTAGCAGCTGCCAATAGCCACTAGCAGGCAGGATAGTGGGGTAGAAAGACCTGTATTCTAAGTGTGGATACCCCATATTGTCCTGAGAAAAAGGTAGAGATTCAGATAGAAAATTAGTCTTCATTTATGCCTCATGGTGACCTATAATGGTGTTACACCTAACCAGTCTATCTTTACATTTTTACATATGCTTTTTTTATTTTAGACAAATTTTCAGAACTAACATGTCAATTAACATTGACAAATTAATATTACTATACAAAAAAATCAATTAGCTTTCTAATTTCTAAATCTAGGAGCACATTCATTGTTTTATTTATAAAACAGTTTGGAATATTTTTTCTCTGTGAAATAATATGTCTTTAATGAAAGCTTTCTGTTGTGGAAAAAACTATTCTAATTTTGAAAACTTTTGAGGTTCTGTCCCGAAAGCTACTGTATGCCCAACTATGTCTTACAACATAGATATAACATTTCATAACATATCTGGAGAGTGCTCTTGCAAAGTACTGTGGATCTAAACATTAGCCCTGATTTTGTGTTACCCTGATTAGTACCATGAAGGGGAATATTCCTTCTCTCTTTCTCTAATGGCCACCTTGACAAATTTTTCATGAACCCAAAATGGACGATGGACCTCTGTTAAAGAATGGTGAGATCTTAGACTTAAAGGGCTTCTTAGTGCCAGAAGTTATTTTCCTAAGCAGTTTTTAGTGTGAGACAAGTATTTCCAAAGGATAGGGAAGATTCTTTTATGTTTGGGAACAGTTTAAGTTCCCTTTATCATAAATTTATAGGAGATATTTCCTAAGTTATTTTGTAAATTATGCTGTAGTCTTATTGACAGAAGAATAAAAATGAGTTAGGTTAGCATATTTTTCTGTTTTCCAATAACCTTTGCTGAACTTAATTACCTGTAAATTATACAACCCCAGGGCACATTGAACAACAGAGAGGAAATTGAGTTAATATGCATACACTTGTCTGTTAGCAATCACAATAGTGATCAAACAAACCAATTAACTTTGACTTTGCATCAAGCAGCAGTTGGCTTTTTTAATTCTCTAGCCTGTTTTCATCACATCTCTGTGACTCAGACCTACTTCATAGCCTTCCATTCAACTGCCAACAACAAGGAATGAATCTGGGGAGGGCAAGAAAAGCACTGTGCACACCATGCACACAGGGAAGGACCCTGTCCTGGTGACGCTGAGCGGCAGCACAGCTGTCATCGTTGTGAGGAAGCAGTGCACTGCATTGGCCAGCGGCTGATGTACTTGCTCTTTATTGCTGCCAAAATACCAGGCAGCTCTCCTCTGTCATGGGCTTCTCAGAAATTCAAGGGTTGTAATATGACTATCACCACTCCTATAATGAATTCTCTCCATTCTCCCTGTACTCATTTCCCCACCTACTCAGATAAGTTAGATTTGTCACAGTAAGTTCTGCTTACCATAAAACCTAAAAAGATGCGTTGATCTGATCTCAGGGCCTGAAACAATGAATTCCAAACACCACAGACTCAAACATTTACAGAGACCATGAGGGCTGGAAACTCATGCCTTCATTTGCTGAAGAGCTGGGAGCCTCCTTGCCTTGTCTCTTAATTAATGTAAGGGTTTTTTTCCAAGCCCTAGCTCAATGTGGGCACTACATTTGCATTACCCTAATTCATAGGAAGGCTGGTTGATATAAATTCTAAAGCTCTTACATTTTCATAAATCTCTACTCCTCCCTCAAGCCTTTACTAAGAATCCCTTGGTATTGAAGCAGTTTAGCTTTGTGTGAGTATAAAACTGTATGGAGTACTCATTCTGACCTCTAACTTCTGAAAATGTGGAACAAGTCCATGTCTGTCCGTGGTGGTGCCACTGTAGTTTTAGCTGCTATTTGACTAGAGCTGTGAATCACCTGGCCAATGCATATCAATGAGCTCTGTACACTGCAGTCCTTCACTTTCCTCCATGTAACCTATACTAATGTGGTCTGTCATCCCCAATTCTGTGCTCTTTGCCTCTCTGCTGTGGGAAGACATTGGGCACCTCATGAGTCTGTGGGAAAATGAACAAAACATGAAATCAGTGCTTTATAGCAGGCAGTGATGAGATGACTTCTTCATTCAACCTCAGCAGAGCAGGTCAGGGGTTTGTAGCTGGAAAATGAGTCCCTACCTCTCCACTGCATGTTGTGCCCACACAGGAGGATGTATTGGAAGCTGCGGGTTCTTGTCCGTAGTACCTCCCATGCAGATGATTGTGCTTAGGGTAAGGAGTTTGACTTCTAGCTTTATGAAGCATCCTAGTCCTTACAGGAGCACTCTCCCACATTTTTTTGCAGTGTCTTTCAAAATCAGCAGTCCAGACACACAGCTAGGCAGTGAGGCCAGGGAGCTGGCCGGTAGCACACCCATGACCAGGGTTGATTCAAGAATTGTCAGCTGCTGTTGGCCCACCTAGCACCACCTCTCTCAGTTTTCTGTTCAAGTCACATGCATCAGCAGCAGTTTGGCATTGTGTCTTACCCCAGTGATAGCCAGGGGCTGAGTGTGGTCCCCTATACATGCAGCACCCCAGGCGGGTGTCTGCCCTTGTCTGGGAAAAGCAGCATTGTTAAATATCTGGTTTCCTTCAAGGTGGGCTACTTCCCATCAACATGAGGGCAATGTGCCCCTGACAAACATTTGTTTAAAAATACTCTTAAACAAAAAGGCTCTGCAAAGTTTTCCATGGCCAGGCAGCACCTGGCTCTCCTCCATCAAACACAGTGGGTGGAAACTGGTATTGATGGGCTTCTTCCTTCACATCCTTAAAGACATTTTCCCTTGGACAAATGAATGCCTTCCAGCAGATGGTGGAGGAAAGGGCTGTGATACAGGGTGAGGATACAGGTAGACTGGATAGCCAGAGATTGAAACAGAGGTCTTGGAGAAGAATACAAGTACACTGTCAAAACAGAATCAGACTGTTTATGTAAAACAGCTATGGAAACCCAGCAAGAATGTACAGAACAAGATGCTCAGTCCGCTGTTACTTCACACCAGCCTAGGAGTACAAGACAACTGGAGAGCCAGCATTGCAGGAGTCCTGTCACAAACCAAGGGCTGATGTGTGCACAGATCAGATCATGCAAAGCATTTTCACTCTCTAGTGTCATTGACCACTTTGTTCAAAAGATCAAAAGTCCTGAATCATTACAGATACTGCCTTGACACTGATGAATTTGTCTTTGTGTTTTATCATATGTATCAAGTACTTGCTGGCTGAGTTGATGCCAAACGGAATGCAGTGAACTGCCTCATCTTTTGCAGGTACATATGTATGTTGGAACTTCTGATTTGGAAGTGATAGGAGAGATAGCCAAACCTTTCTAACTGAGGAGTGGGCTGCTTCAGAATGCACAAGGGAAAGAACTGGCCCTATTTTTCAGTGCATTTGTATTCTACTGGGGGTTCTTTGCTTCAGTTCCACCTCTTCTGTAAGCACAACAGATACTGGAGTGTATCCAGAGGACAGCTACCAAGCTTGTGAGGGGTTTAGAGAACAAGTCGTATGAGGAGAGGCTGCAGAAGCTGGGCATGTTTAGTTTGGAGAAGGGGAGGCTGACCGGGGGACCTCATTGCCTTCTACAACTACCTGAAGGGGGGTTGTAGAGAGGTGGGTGTTGACTTCTTCTCTTTGGTGACTGGGGACAGAACCAGGGGCAGTGGTCTGGAGCTGAGGCAGTGGAGGTTTAGATTAGATCTTAGGAAGAAATTCTTTCCTGAAAGAGTGGTGAGGCACTGCAATGGCCTTCCCAGGGAAGTGGTTGAATCACCATCCCTGGAGGTGTTTAAGAAGCGTGTAGACATGGTGCTTCATGACATGCTATAGTGGCAGGCGTGGGGGCGCGTGTGTGGGCACTTTGTGTATTTTCCATTCACCAAGTATTTAGATTTTTTTGTTGGTGTGGATATGGTTTGACTCAGTGATCTAGGAGGTACTTTCCAACCATGTGTATTCTGTGATTCTGTGATTCTGTGAAGCATGGCTAAGAGATGCCTAAATCCTACAGTTAGCTTTGAAACTATAACAGCAAAAATCACTAGGTCTCCTTTATATATGGTTTAGAAAGCATGGGTTTGTTTTAAAATTTCAGACTTTTTGGGAGCGTCTTTATTTCTGGCAACAGAATATGGTGCTTTTAACAAGAGAGGCACAGAAATGTGAACTTGCGCTATATTTTAAGGGGTACAACCAGCTGTTCTTGAAACTGTTTGCCTCACCCTTGAGAACACAAACTGAAAGCTTGACTTTATGCACAGCTGGAAGCCGGTGTCTGAGATAGTTACTCTGAGTTGTGCAGAAGCCTACAGCTGGGAAAATATCTGGGTGTTACCCTGTGTTGGTATCATCCTTACCCAGGCAGGATGATACTGGGTGTAGGTCTATCCATTTCACCTAAACAGAGAACAGTCATAAAGCCATAACGGTCTGTTCATTTGAAAAATGCAATGAAGACATTATAGACCATGAGAGCAGGCACTATGCCTGAACCAAGAATAATTTCTCCAGCAAATATTTCATACTCTTTCTCGGAGGAAGGAGAATGAAGGGAGTGTGGCAGGGAGCATAGCTTTTGCAGTGGTCCAGCACCAAGAGAATGGCACTGAGGACATCAGCAGGGAAGGTCGACTTGTCCAACACATGCATAACAACCTTAGCAGACATGGAACAGAAGTGGCAGTGGTGTGAGGTGATACCAGTGATGCTTTTCCTGGAAGTGGATCTGAGGGCAGCTATAAACTGTATACTGTGGTGTGTTGATTCAAAATAAACCTGGACCCTGTGTGTAAAGTTACAGGAAGGTGTTGAAAAGCAAAAGCCAACATCAGTGTCCTGAAGAAAGTGTTGTTTGTTGGTAGAGACCTTGCAAACTATGCTCTTATGTCCAGTTGCTGTGCTGGGATCTGGAGTCAACACAACATGATACACATGCATATAACAAAACAAGTCATCTCCCAGTGACCCCAGGGCCCCAGCAGGCAGACTGTGATAACAGGAGGGAGGATGAAGACTGCCCAGGGTTGTGCAGAGCAGGACTGCTCCAGTCTCTTTGCAAAAAGGTGCTTTGCCTATGCACAAATTTAAACAGGCACCACCCCTGCTGCTGGTGGTTGCTGCAGCAAGCCTTTCCTCTGAGGCCACTGCATCAGGCTGTCCTTCCCCAAACCCTGTGCTTATGGTCTCCATTGTGTGAGCACCTGAAACCTCAGGGCAAAAGCAGTTGGGGGGAGTCTAATGTGAAAACTTGCTGTCAGAAAACTGATGGCATCATCCATTGCAGTCTTAGCCACATCTTTATGTTCCCCTTGCCATAAGTCCTTCTCAAGCAGATTGTGCAGCTTCAGCCTGTTAATTTTTCTTTGGTGCTTGCCAGAAACAAATAATTAAATATGATGAAGATCTTTGCATAAACTAGTCCCAGCTCAAGGAAAAATGAAAGTAGAGCTCATCTCAGAAGTGAAGAACTTTAGCAAAGTACTTAAGGCAAAGATTTAATACGAAGTACATATGCAGTCCTGCTGAAATACAATAAAATTTTTAAAAGGCTTTTCTGAAGCACAGGCAACTGGTCTGCCCAGGTACACCATTCAGAGGAAATTTGAATTGCTCACATTAAGCAGTTTTCTTTGTCCTCTAGTGAACTAGGGTCTACGTGCTCTATTTACTGAAAAGTGGTTTCAGAAACAGCTAGCACAAATGTTCTGTGATGTCTCCAGGTGCTCTTACTTATGCACATTGTCTGGATGACTAGACAGGCAGATGCTTGTGCCTTGTGCATAGGCACAATAGACAGACTTTTATCCAGACACCAGCTTACGATGGTTCTTCAGGTGGAATTCTGTCTACATTCCAGACTCTATTGTCCTTATGTAGTGAGCCTATTTTTAACAATTAATACCAAAGCATAATACATAACACACAGCAATAAGAGATTCAAAACTACTCTAAGAAAGCTGAAGTATGCCATCATGAAGGAAGATGAGATACCTGTGAATAGCAATGAAAGTGTCCCTGGACTATTTTATTTTTTCAATTTCATTTATAAAAATGCATCTAAATTTTTGGTGTTTTCTTTAAGTCTGCTCCCAGGAGGTATTCACCATTCCCTGTCAAATCCTTAAAGACCCTGGAAGTCTTCACACGGTACCATTCTGCCCAATGTACATACACAGCTGCCTGAATGGCAGCAATCCTTGTGGCACAGATCCTGATGCATTGTGATGTTTGAGATATGTAAGCCTTGAGGCACTGTTACATGTAATAGTAGGCCATAAACAACAGGCCATAAACAAGCATCAGGCCAATAAGGAAAAGATGCTGTGAATACAGTTTAAACTCTGAAATGGCATATACCCTGGAAAAAACACAAGTATTTGGAAGAATAATAGGAACAAAAGGTTTAGGATCACACATGGTTGAACTAAGTGCCTGGGTGAGCTTCCATACTGAAGGACTTATGTGGCTCTTCTCTCAGGAGCCAGTCAGAAAAGACACTGGACAGGTTATTGCTGTGGAAATGGGTATGTCTGCCAGTGGGTGCCTGTGTTTCCTGCTGATGAGCACAGGTGGACCCACTTACAGTACTCTGTTCACTCCAGGCAAGCGCAAAAGAAGTGGTCTGGGGTTGAACATACCCTCCTGTCCTGGGGATTTCTGAGACCTCAGTTTCATCAGCCATGAGAAAAAAGAAAGTGTTATCTCCCCAAATGACACAAAGCAATTGGGTTAATCTGAAAATTGTTCAAGCTTCTAACTTATCTCATCGTGCAGCTCTTTCTGCCCATGTTTTATTGCCTGCTTTGTGCAGACAGCCTGGAATTAAAAGAGAAAAATAATCAAATACTGTAATAGCATGGAGCTTACTTAAAACCAGGCAGATGAGAGCTACAGATGGAACTCCTGTCTTTGAGAAACTCATGATTTTGCCTAGATAAAGTGGCAAAGGCACCCACTTTAGATCAGACCATACAGGCCTTCATCACAGTGCATTTCACAGTGCAAATCAGTTTTGTGCCACTTGTTTGTCTCTGCAATACAAGTTAAAAGATCTGGTCTCCAGGGATAAGGAAGGAATAAAGGAAGAAAAAGGAAAAGGTGAAGTTACAGCCATACTGAAGTCAACCCACTGGGACTGAATCCTTCGCAGCTCTGCAAAGGGTGCCACGAGGTCCCCTGCTGCAGTGTGGTGCATGGCATGATGGGTGCTGAAGACATCAACCTAACAAGGGGTAAGCCAGCCTCCACACAGCTTCGAAACATTGAGGTACACTGGAGCATGGACCTTCTTATTCTCTGTGCAAGTGGGATTGGTCCTGTGAAAGCAAATTAACATACAACTTTGGGCTTCAAGATTGTCAGCATTGAGGCTGCACTAAAATCTTTTTTCTTTAAAAGATACAAATGTGGATAGTTGGCCTTTTCCTTTCCTCAGAACAGAAGACTGAGTTATTAATTTTAAGTGCAAATATTTATTATTATCCACTACTAATTGGGGATTGAGTCAGGAAAGCAGATGTGAAAGGCAGTGAGGATCTCTGTTCAGACCGTGCAAAAGCACTCATTTCACACAAATGAGGATGGGGTAGATACCAATCTGGTTTTGATGTCTTAATCTTGAGAAGAGCTCAAGACAAAAAAAGATTGTTAAAATGAGTAAGCTTGGCTCTCTGGCACTGAGTTCATTTGCAATACTTCTTGGATTTTAATCCTGGCAGTTACCTGTAGAAGCAGTATGGTTTTCTCTTGCAATATAGGTCATTTACTCTTCTATGCGTAGGTAGAGAAATATATTAACAGGTCTGTTGAAGAGATTATTATGAGCATTTCTAGAGTTTTGGGGAAACAGCACAGTCATTGCTAATCACAGTCCTACAGCAAATCAGAAGCAGCTACTTATTTCTATCATTGTGCCACTTATACACAGTGAAATAAATGAGTACACCAGCAGCATGGGACTTTCTATGTCTGTTCAGAATGTTAAATTTTTATCATTTTATTTCCTGAAGTCTCAAGCACATGTTAAGACTCATAATGGGTACAAGCTTAGATAAAATAATCAGCATTTCCAGAAATTGTCACAGTTTTGAATACTTCAGGCAACCAGAGTCATGTTTTTATAGACAATTGTATTATGAATTTTGGGCATGAGCTCACTGGCTTGAACATAAGATGTATAGAGTCATGGGCATTAGCAAACTCTGGGACAGAGTAGATGGGAAAGAGTGGAAACTTGGAACCTTGCCATTTGCTGCCACAGCCTGAGGTATGCTTCTGTCTGGTCTGGTATACACAATGGAAGTTTTCTGTGTTATTGGCCAATGAGAACCAAAGCGGCCACTGGGTTCCTCACCGAAGTGCCGTGCCACTGAAGTAGTTGCAGTCCCAAGCAGCCTTGTGCCATGTCCACAGTGTTGGGCACCTGCAGCAAAAGCTGAGGAATGTGTTGGGCTTAAGCATGCTCTTTGATGCACTTTCCTAAGGAGAATATAGGGATTTAGACTGAGATCTATATTCAGACATGTGGAGTCATTGAGCACATAGACCCTATGTATTCTTATCACTTATATATTTGACTATTGAATCTCACCAGGATTTTCTTTGTTCTATCATATTGCTTCATCAGCAACATCTTTATCTTGCTCAGGGCTGTTGGAGAATGGTAAAATGATGGCCAAACTGACCACCACTCTACTTCAAGTGCCAGGAGATGGTTTCTGGTGCCAATTGGATGGCACCAATGTAGGTGATGGTAGTAGAAGAAGGAAAATTGTGTGTTTATGTAATAAAACTAGATATTAAACTCATTAATCCATGAATGAGAATTAACAGTGCCACAAGTGCAGAGATAAAACCGTGCTGCTTCAAGGAATGGAGGGGTGCTCAAGGGTGTGGACATTCTTCATCCTGGTGCAGAGCTGAAACAACACCACAGGGCAGACAAAGCCATTTCTGGGTAGATTAGGGTGGAGCCAGGCAGGATCCAGAAAAGCTCCCCAGCTTTGTTGCTATCAAAATACTGGCAACAGGAAGCTCTTTCAAATGTGATCCAGATTTTCAAACTCTCTAATATGTTTTTCTGTGTCATTTCCAGGAGTGAGAACAGTGGGCTTCCATTTCTCATGTGTTGCAGTAGAACATAAGAGGCTACTTTTTTATCTAGATCTGAGCAGTAGAATTCTAAAAGTCTTCAGTATCTGCTTTAAATGAAGCATAATAATTTCAAACATTTGAGCAGGTATGGAAACCAAGGGATAAACATTGATTTTAGTTGGATACTTGTGTAACAGTTTTTAATGTCTTCACATACTAAAGAATGAACCACAGATCTTTCTACCAGAAAACCCTCAAAAAGTAAAAGTGAAAGAATGCCTGAATGACCTAGGAATATTTTTCTTCAAATGCCTTCAGTATTTTTTTTTTGAAAACAACTGGAAATGATTTAATAATTCATTGTTCTGACAAGGCTGGATTTTCCCCTCAGCAGAGCTGTACTCTTTCGGGAGAAAAGGAAGAAGGGGGTGTGACTGCTGGTCTGTTTTACAATGGACGGTGAAGTATTTCTGAAGGTTATGATGGCCATTACTGGAATGAAGATTTTCTGTCTTGAGAGGGAGATGCTGCCCTGTAAAAATTCCCTTTTACAAGAAATTATTTTTCCTATTCCTATGTCTGCCATCTATACAGTGAAACAAGATGTTTTACATAGCTATTTGTTACCTATGACCCACTGCCCTGAACTTCCTCTACCCCTGGGAGCACCCTACTCATCTTCTATGTGACATATTTGTGGGTAATTATTTGGTCCACAGATGTATTGCATTACATGAGCTGGGATAAATCTATAAGCAAAATTTCTACACCAGAAGAAATTTCAGCATCTTAGTCCTATCTTTTTTCCTTGCTCAATATAAAAACTCAAAAGTCTGGCATTTAATATCAAATCAAGTTTTTCATGCGTCTCATTTTGGAAATGCTAAGAATGCCTCTACACAAAATACTCTCTTTTGAAAAAGACACCTTATTTTGATTAGGCTAAGACATCTTCATCTGAGTTCTTTATTGTTTAACTTTTAAATAAAGACATAACATAAATCAACAGTCTGATCACATGAAAAACATCACTAGTTTTCCATTGAAAGCTATAGCCAGTGTCCTAGTAATTACTCTTTCAGCTTTTTTACTTTATTGGATCAGTGTTTTCTGAAAGAAAAAAAATCGCTTGGAAAATTTCCAGCTAGTGTTATTGGAAACAATGTTCATGCTGCCATGTGCATCTCCTTTGAGGTCAGCAGGCTAGTTATATCTCAGCAGGGATGTATGACAATGCATATGCCCTTATGTAAGTCAGCATTTCAGCTATTTCAAGATCAGCAAAGTTTGTTTAGTACAGACATGAAATCAAAGGTTAGCAGATGGTAAGCAGAATATATAGCCCTGCACGGCAATGATGACTGTGATAAATGTTGCTAGCCTGGCCTGTCTACAAAACTGGTTACAAAAGATTTGCTAAAGGGAAGGATCCTTGAATAGCACAGAACTGTGGTGTAGCAGAGCATGGCTTTCCAGGGAGCTTATCACAAGCTGTGTCTGTAGCCCTGTTTGTCAGGAACCACTTGGTTGCATCCAGGATGGCTTTTCAGAGCTCCATCTCCACTGGTCCTGGAGTTGGGATCTACACACTTTCCATGGGTTTATGCTGAAGTGTCCACACTCTTCATTAGCTCCAGGTCTTAATGTGCAATGTGATAGATAACCAAATTGTGCCCTCTCACCAGAATGCCTGATTCAGCTGCCCTTATGCCAGGAAACATGGACCAGGAGTCCATTGCTGTTGACTGTTTTAAAATAAATATTCTGATAAAATATTCTGATAAATGCTGTTGCTCTCAGTGTAAAGGTTTACAAATCTCCATCAGTGTCAACACAAGAGTAAGAAAAATTGCTCACAGAAGAAATGCTCAGCTTTAGAGAGACATCATATCTGTTGTTGCATCCCACCCTGACATCTTTGTTAACCACTTCCATATAAAGATAGTGTAGTGTGATGGTATCTACTGTCACTGTAGATAGTGACACAAATCACCAGTGTCACAGTGTTAGCACTAACAGCAGCTTAGGCCAGATGCTGGGCAGCTCTCAGAGTGGCTTACCTTCTCACTGGAAGTACCTCAGAGAGCTGATACAAAGCAAAGCTAGGACAAGCCAGAGTTACGAATGCCAGGTCTATGCTCCACCAATTTAACCTGCAATAGAAACTGTAGATTAGGTGTGAAAATACAAAGTGTGTTTCTAGCTAGTGTTGGAGGCATACAGACCAGGGGTTATACTGCCCTGACATTGTGCACCAACCTCATGCAGGCTGTGGAGGAGCCCAGTCCTGAGCTGGTACCAAGCTTGCCAAGGACAAGTTAGTCTTTGACAGGTTATTTAATAAAAGCGTGGGTGGGTAAAACAGGTCTGTACCAGTACAGAGCTCTACAGCTCTGTGAAGGTGATTGATCTGAAGCAAGGGGCAGAAAAACAGGTTTAGCATCTCAGACTCCAGGACCAATGACTGCTGGTTATTCCTAGACAGACACAACAATAAATGTCTTAGCAGATTTCAGCCCTTACAATTATTTGTTTTCATGTTCCCTGTTTGGCTATATGACATAAAGGCCAGTTATCTGTTTATATATATATAAACATGTGTTTATATATGTATATGTACAAATATCTGTTTTACATATATATATGTGTGTGTGTATATATATATATATATGTAATGCCTTTATATAGGAGGAATAATTTTTTTACTTGATAATACAACATGTGTAAGCTTTTCCAACAGTCAGAAACATAGTATTACTTTTAAACACTGAAGAAATTTAGACCATGCTAGGTACTGAGACCTATGGTCAGGAAATTCTACAATGGCCTTGGTTGGAAGAGACCTCAGAGAATATATAGTTCTAACCACCCTGCCAGAGGTGGAGACACCTCTCAATAGATCAGGTTACCATGATACCATGAAGCCTGGCCTTGAACACTTCCATGGACAGGGTCATCCACATATTCTCGGGGCAACCTGCTCCAGTGCCTCAACACCCTTATACTGAGGAATATCTTTGAAAGATCTAAGTTTGAAAGCTTATTCCCTTGTCCTGTCACTAGAAGCCCTCTAAAAAGTCCCTCTCCAGCTATCCTGTAGGCACCCTTTCAGCTACCAGAACGCTACTATAAGGTCCTCCTTGAGCTTTCTCCAGGATGCGCTGCTCCAGCTCCTTAGCCTGTCTTCACAGGACAGGTGCTCCAGCCCTCTGATCATCCTGAGGGTGCTGGCTGTCCTTCTAGGCTGCACTAACATGTTGCCAATTCATGATGAGCGTCTCATTTGCCAACACCCCTAAGCCCTTCTCCTCAGAACTGCACTCAATGCATTCACCACTCCCAGCATGTATATGTGCTTGGGATTTCCCAACCCAGATGTAGGACTCTGCACATGGACTTGTTGAACCTCCTGTGGTTTGCATGGACCAAGTTCTCAAACCTGTCAAGATCCCTCTGGAAGGCGTCTCTTCCTTGCAACTTATTAATGACACCACACATGCTGATGTCATCAACAAACTTGCTGAGTGTGCATTCTGTGCCACTCTCCTTATTGCCAACAAAGATGTTAAACAGCACTAGGCCCAAAACAGACTCCTGAGGAACACCTCTTGTAACTGTAAGATGATTGAGAGATTATAAGATCAACAGTGCTTTTATTTGCTGATGCTTTAGCTTTGTTCTGACAGCTTAATAACCAGGCCTGATGTTCCACTTGTTTGCCTCAGACTGTCTGGTCTTTCCCTTGACCTTTGCAATGTAGGATGGAAATTGTCTTTATAAATCAGACTGTTTTAGTGTGTCAGGAAGTGAACCCACCACACCAGTTCCTAAAATATGTCCGGATGAGTGTGTATGTGTGCACTGAGCAACCACACTGCTGTAACTGGATTCATTACTTCATTTCACTGTACTAATTCCTTTCACCTCCACCTTGATTTCATATCCTGGGACATGATTCAGGGGCAAAATAAACAAGAACCTTATTAATCCAGGCTGAATGTCAGGCTTTTCAGGTGGTTTTCCAGTACCTAGGCTCTGTTATGTGAGACCATTCAGATTTGAAGTCCTGAACAGAAATATAGCAGCAGCTGATTGTTTACTTCTCTTTATAGAGGTAAATATGGTGGGCATTCTGTACAATATTCATTCCAGCTATGGCATGTATTAGCTTGAAGGACTGTGCGCCATGTTCTGATGTCACAGACCTGCTGTCCTATACATTTGGGAGCCCTTTAAAAAATCTACTTCCCACTCCTCTCCTGAACTCCTGCTTCACTATAAAATGTTACTCTCACAGGCAATGAATTTTAGGCAAAATTGTAGATGCCATAGATGTTTCACACAGGAGATGTCCTTCTTCAGTGATTAAGGACTCATGTCCTTGTCAGCTTGCTATTTAGTTACTCTGCCCAATATAAGCCATTTAATGCTTGTGCTACATACACTGCACATTAAATACTAATACTGTAAGAACTTATCTATGAATGTGCCCCATGAAAGCTGTGGTTTGTGCTATGTTACCAGCCTCCTAGAGAGACTATGCAAGGTGCATTGACAATACTGATGACACATTTGCAAGAAAATGATTTGTCTACGGCTCTTACCTGACAATAATTACCGGTATTAAGAGCTTTGCTGCCACAGTTGGTCAGAAAAGTTCGGAGAAGAAATTCTTGCACTGAAAAAATATATTCTGATACATTTAGATGAAGTATTGGGTATTAGGTGGAACATTGAAATTAAGCCGAATATTTCAATATTTTCATTTTGAAAAATTAAAATTAACAGCTTGGATTAATTGTTACCATACTAGATTTAATATTTTAAGATTTCATTTTAGATACCTTTGAATTAACATATGACAAACTACAGACCTGTATGTGACTTACATTTTCTTGGAATTCAGGTCTTGTGGAGGAAAGGCAAAAATCTTGTTTGATTTTGGGCCTAGCTGATGTAAGTAGTTACATTGATAGAATAGATGACAACCTCAAGGCATCCTGCATAATGATTAGAGTAGGACTTCATTTATAAAATTCATGGAGATCATGTTAGATGTATTAATATTAATTTACTGTTGTGTTTCCAGTTACCACTGAGGAAGTATCAAAGAGCATGCGTAGGGCTGATTCTGGCAAGGTCCATCATAGATCTGCTCATCATCATAAAATGTTTTATAATCTGTGTGCAGATATAATCTTGTCATGGAGTCATAATCAAATTATGAAGAGCAACAAATGGTCCAGGTATGGCCATTATGAGGAACACACTGGGATGTTTAACTGTACACTTAGGTCATTATTCTTGAAGGATGAATTCATCCTCTGGATTGAAGCTGGAATGACATCATATTTGCAGGAGGCTTTTTTTTTCCTTTTAATAAAACCTCTTTTTTTAATCATGTGAGGCTGTATCTAGAGCAAAACCATGACTGTGGACAGTCATATGAAAGAGACCTTCCAAGGAACTTTTAACTTAAGTGTGACTTCACCACTTTACCGTGAAGATGATTGTCAGACACTCCGATGGGTACAAGCTGAAGGTTCATCTCCAGAGTGTATCAGTCACAGCATAGTTTCTAAATCTAGTTTCATTCAGTAAAATTTCTTTTCTTAAAAAAAAAAGTAAGACAAAATTACTATATAATTTATGGGTTTCTTTGTAAATATGGCATCAATCACAATCCAAGTTGCCTCTGACTCTATTGCATGATTACTTCTGCTCAATGTTATGGGGCATGGAGGTTCATTCCATGAGATTTCATGAAATGAAGTTCCATGCCCTGGTTCTCTAGGAGCAGTAGTTGAGTTGACTGAACCCCATTAGGTTTAGTCCTCTGATAAGCGTAGTTGCAATGACCTACTTCTATCTGGGATAGTGTCACCACTGTGATTCTCAGTGGTCCTTTGGTTTAATAAAATAATTTGCACTTATTTCTTCTATCTATCAAATTGCTGTCTTGAATATTCATGTATGGAGAAATACGTTATCCAAAAGAAGTGCTAATTACTGTCCAAAGGACTGTTACTCCACGGTTTTCAAAAGAACAATTAAGGAGTAGTAAACAGACAATCCATCACTTTTCCCTTCTCCAGAAGTTCCTCATTAAAACTGGGGTAATCAGGGGGTGAATAATTCCCTACTGTAGCTGAACTTCACAGAGGACCTATATATTGGAGCTTTGCATGACAGACACACACCTGAGTAAAAAAGATTCCACCTGCAGTCTCAGCCTTTTTTATGCCTTTCATTTGTACAACACAAAACTGTACCTTCAGCCTTTGTGTCTCTAGCTATGCTTTCTACTTACTTTATTAAGCGATATGGATATGAATCTCTCTGCTAATCTTCATTACCAAGTCACCAGCCTCTAAGCAATGCTTCGAAATCTGCCTTCATCATGATGGCAACAGTATAACCACTCTGGTGTCTTGGCCTTTTCTAGTCTAGTCCCTGCCACTACAGAGTTTGACTAGAATCATAGCCATAAGTATTTTCTTTCAATATTTGTGACTCAACTCATTGTGTCCTCCAGCAATCTGGAAACTAAACCCATTTGTTTTAGATCATAGTGTCACCAGATGGAACAAAGCTGTTTCATTTCCTTTTCAGGGAATGAAAAGGAAACTTTGGTCTGATGAAGGTAAGGTTGGATCAGAGTGATCTCTGGCATGTGCATGCCATCGATAAGGACAAAGAACAAGACAGGTCTCAAGTTATGCTTTCTTTGTAATGAACCCTCAATTCATATGGCTGGAACCAACAAAATACTGTCTACAGAAACACCATCTTGTTGCTTTTCCATGAAAACCTGATCTACAAGAATCAATGTGAAGCACAGTTGTGTAGGTGTGAACTCCTTATCTTGGGAACCATGGCTTTTTCCTAGCTTACCAAAACCTCTCTCCTAATAAAATAAAATGTCAGATCTTCCTAACTGCTTTTTCTTTCAGCACAAAGTATTAACTAGCAGCAGAACATTGCACAGTCGGTACAGTCATGTATATCATGCATAAATGTGTATCATACTTGTATCTACAGATATATCACAGAAGACACATATTATATTGAACTCTCTCCATACCTGGAATTCAAGACAGATGTTATGGGCATTTCTTTTAAAAAAATCTATACTCAGGAGGCTGAAATTTCGTATAGTTTTGAAACATCTTGAAGAATCCAAGGGGACATTCAGAATAATAGATATGGGCAAAGATGAATTAGATTGGCACTGGGACTAATGTATAGAACTAAGGTTAAGAGCACCTCAAGAAGAGGTCGAGCTGGAATCAATATCAGTGTCAGTCTTCTTTGGAGATTCTTTAAAATATTATAGGACTTCATTAACTTTTGATGAGTACCTATAGTTGAAGTAAAAGTGCTGAAACCTGCAGCAAAGCTGAAAGTAGGGAACTACCTTTAAGAGATTGGTTTTACATTGAAGGTGCATTTCAACATGTAAATCAGGGAACTTGCCTTATTTCCTTATCTAAATGAATTACATGAAATTTAGTCTGCTACTCATATTCTTGTGTCCAAAGCTACGGATCAAACTTAGATGATATAGAACCTTCTACTCTATAAAGAAGCAGATACATGTATTTTTTCTGTCTGTTTATGAAACCTTACAACTTTATATACCCTGTTCCTCATCTCCTATCCATTGTGGTTTTCCTTCACAGCACAGGGAAATCCTTTGAACTCAGTCTGAGTGATGGGGGCCTCATACTAGATGAACCAAGGGATTGAAAGCATCCCACTGTGCGAATAACTGTTTCCTGGGAAGCTCACTGTTATCTTGCCCATGGAACTGGAGCGCAGGTTCTGCTGCTGTTGGAGACCTCCTGGACAGTTATCTGCTGCTGTTGTGCTATTGAACTGTGCTGTGCACAGTGAAGAAGTGACACAGAAGCATTGCAGAGGATTCACTTTCTTGCTGTCAAGGCAGAGAACACAAAGGACCAGTCTTCCTTCTCCAAGACAGTGCTTCTCTGGAACCACTGCGCTCTACAGCTACTCAGGAATCTTGATGACTTGAAAGGGTGAAGTACAGCACACAGATCTAGCAGCTTGTATCTTCTGCAGAGCTGGGGAAAAGAGACCCAGAAGTCCTGCTAATGCCTACCTATAAAAAAGCGGCTGAACTGTTTCCTTTAAAGTATTGGTGATGGCAGGATCAGCATTAATTACCCTGTGGCCTGGTGTTTTGTGAGGTGTCTCAGAGAAGACTGACCACAGCCAGTGAATATTTGAAAACTATGGCTGTGCTAATGTGTTAGTTGTGCTTTACTGACAATTTGCAACTGCACAGGGAAAAGGACCACTGATTCTGGGACACTGAACTTCAGGACTGAGAGAATGCAGAGCTTCCGAAGTTTAGTCTGTGCATGTGGTAGGTTATGCACCCAGCAGTTCGAGTTTAGGACAAGAAAAAACAGAATTTGCAAGAGCAGCAGCATCAGTGAATGAACACATAGCTATCTATTTTGCAAGGTGTTTTAAAGAAAAATCTACTGCAGACTCACAGAGTTAGCATGTGTTATGTGTAAACACAAGAGCAACAGCTGGCTGTGAGAAGGAGGTACCTTTACACAGAACTGTCATGCGTGCAATTGCATTGAGCGGTGTCACTTCCCTTCTGCTGTGCAGCTGCTGCCTGAAAGGAAACCAGTAACGCATCATCTCAACCATTGAGACACTTTGAGTCTGTCCTCTGCCCCTCTTGGGATTCAGACACAATATCGCAGTGCTTGGGAGGGACAAGTTCATGTGCACCAACTGAGTCACAATAATTAACTATGTTTTCTCTTCATGCAAAAGGCATGTTTCATGCAGTTGAAGCATCAGTAAAAAGCATTTGACCCTACACATTTGAGACCAGAAGTGTGCAAGAACACATTGGTGCAGAAGAACTACAATTATATCAGAGGTCACTCCCTGTGTGTTAACCCCATGATGGCAGCAGCTGTCAAAAATATCATAAATGAAAGACTAGACTGAGTTATACACATGTCATTCTGTCACTGCTGTATCTCCCTGTAGAGAGTGATGTTGTACATTATGGAAAGCAGAGAAATTTTCTTTTCTGGCTGCATAGGGGCTTCCAATGTGGACGATGCCAAAAATGGGATTCACAGTAGCTTCTGGAGCAGAGAGCTGCTGGAGACGTTTGTCTCCTGTTCCACAGACCACAGAATCACAGAATGTTAGGAATTGAAAAGGACCTCAAAAGATCACTCTCAGCAAGTTTGCTGATGACACCAAGCTGTGTGGTGTGGTGGACACGCTGGAGGGAAGGGATGCCACCCAGAGGGACCTGGATAGGCTGGAGAGGTGGGCCAGTGCCAACCTCATGAGATTCAACAAGGCCAAGTGTAGGGGCCTGCACCTGGATCGAGGCAATCCCAGGTACAAATACAGGCTAGGTGATGAACAGATTGGAGCAGCCTTGAGGAGAAGGACTTGGAGGTGCTGGTCAACGAAAATCTCAACATGAGCTGTCAATGCTCACTTGCAGCCCAGAAAGCCAACTGCATCCTGGGCTGTATGAAGAGAAGCATGACCAATAAGTTGAGGGAGGTGATCCTCTCCCTCTGTTCTGCTCTCATGAGACCCCACCTGTAGTACTGTGTGCAGTTCTGGAGCCCACAGCACAAGAAAGATATTGAACTGTTGGATGGTGTCCAGAGGAGGGCCATGAGGATGACTGGACAGCTGGAGTACCTCTTCTGGAGGAGAGGAGACTGTGGAGATCTTATAGAAGCCTTCCAGTACCTGAAGGGGTCTACAGGAAAGCTGAGGGTAGGAGCAGGGATAATGGTTTCAAGCTGGAAGAGACTGGTATTAGACTGGAAGTCAGAAGGAAGTTCTTCACATTGAGGGTGGTAAGACACTGGTACAGGTTGCCCAGGGAGGCTGTGGTGGCTGCCCCCTCCCTGGAAGTGTCCAAGGCCAGATTGGGTGGGGCCTTGAGCAACCTGGTCTAGTGGAGATTGTCCAGGCAGAATCTCTTAGATCAAGTTGCACAGGAATATGTCCAGGCAGTTTTCAAACATATCCAGAGAAGGAAACTCTACAACCTCCTTGGGCAGTCTATTCCAGTGCCATGTTCACACTCACTGTGACAATTTCTTCTTATATTTATGTTAAACCTCATATATTACAGCTTACATACATTTTCCCTTGCCCTGTCATTGGGTGACACTGAGAACAGCCTGGCTCCTTCCTTCTGACACTCACCCTTTCCATAATTTATAAATGTTAATGGGGTCACTGCTCAGTCTCCTCTATTCCAAGCTAAAGAGACCCAACTCCTTCAGCCTTTCCTCATATGCTGGATGGTCCACAACCCCCAGGCTCCTCTCTCCTACACTGCTGTCCAGTAGCTCAGTCCCCAACCTATACTAGTCCCTGGGATTGCTCTTGCCCAGATGCAAGACTTTATACTGCTCTTGTTGAACCTCATTAAGTTCCTCCCTGCCCAACTGTCCAGCCTGACTAGGTCCTGCTTAATTGCAGCACAGCCCTCTAGTGTTTCAGCCATTCCCCCCAGCTTTGTCATCAGCAAACTTGCTGACACTGCACTCTAATCCCTCATCCAGGTCGCCGATGAATATACTGAACAGTACTGGTCCCAGTACTGACCTCTGGGGGAGTCTACTGGATACAGTACTCCAACTAGACTCTGCCCCACTGACCACTACTCTCTGGCTTCCATCCTGCAGCCAGTTAACAATCCCCCTTGCTACCTCATTTTCCAGATCACACTTCCTCAGTCTGGCTGTGAGGATGCTGTAGGAGTCTGTATCAAATGCTTTACTGAAGTCAAGAGAGACCACATCCACTGCTCTGCCATCATCTATCCACCTGGTTATGTCCTCATAACAGGCTATCAGGCATCAATATACATTCAACCCAGGCAAGTTAACTCACCTCTCCCTGACACAGAGAGGATAACCTGCATCCTTAGACAACTACCAATGGGCTGCTGATGTCTGAAATGCTGTCCTATGCCTTCTCCTGAATACAGTATCCTTTGGTCAGAAGGCGTTGGTGATCCTGGCTGTTGTAAAACTCCTCTTGCCTGTTGTATGCTGTCCATCTACTCCAGGCAGTCCAACTGGAATGGAGGGGCAGGTTTAATGTCTGGTTGTAGAGGTGACTTTGTGTATGAGCTTTCAGTTTGTTTTGTCTGGAGCTTCATTTGATAAAAATTTTGTAACTAGTAATTGTACCAGAAGACAGTCAAAACCTGTGCTGCTATATACAGGGGTACAGACAGAAGCCTTAACTAATACTGTGGAGTGTTTCAAAATTGTTTATGATAAAACATCAGTCCCAGAATACTATTATCAACATTATTCTTTCTACATAATATTGGAGCAAGGGCTCTGCAATGTGTATGATACATGATCTTTAAAAATCACAGAAAAAAACCCCACATGATAACATTTGGATTGGTCTCCAGCCTAACCAACTCAGGCATTCTTTCTATCCTTTAGGTTTATACATGGAAACAAACCAGACTCTCAAAGTAACCTGATTATGTTGCTTATCAAGAAACAGAAATGGATCTGTGCCTCAAAAGTTGTCCAGGGATGCTTTAGGCAGACCCATTGACCTTCTGAAGTCAATTATATATGTTTGTTATGTCCTAATATATCTTCCTTTTTGGATTTCTAAATCTTTCTAAAGACCAGTGTTAGTTTAAGTATAGAGATGAGCAGAAAGTTGTGCTACACAGGGAGGACTACTGTTCTCGGTGTTAGGCCAACAGAGTTGAGGTGTCAGGGCCTATGCAGGGTGAACAGGATGTGGTCCCTCCTTCAAAAATATCAGTCTAGTACAGTGGAAAATGAAAATACATTTTTCACCAACTGATACTTTAAATGTGTGTGTATGAAGTTGTACAATCAAGAGCCTTCCTGATCTAGAAAGGCCTGTGTCATTGACTGATCCTGTTGTTCAGATCAGTTAATGTAGTTAATATGCTAATGGGCCAAATCAAAAACAGCAAAAAAGATTATTCAAAAAACACTTATGAAGTTGCAGGCAAAACCAAAGACTTGTTGCATGAAATTATAATAGCTGTAGAATCTCTTTGTATAGTACTTTAGATAACTGGACTTCACATTGTACACAGAATTGAAGGACAACTTGTGGTAAATGCAGATCAGGACAATGACTATGGGCAGATCATGAAGTTTCACAAGTCCAAGGGAACCTGATGAGATTCACCCAATGGTTCTGAAGGAACTGGTGGATTAAGTTGCTAGGACATTATCCATCATATTTGAGAAGTCATGGCAGTCCAGTGAAGGTCCTGCCGAATGGAAAAGGGGAAACATTACATTTTTAAAAAGGGTAAAAATGATGACCCAGGCAACTACAGGTCAGTTTCACTTCTCTGCCTGCAAGATCATATAGAAAATCCTTCTGAAAACTGTGCTAAGGTACATGGAAAATAAAAAGGTGGTTGGTGACAGCCAACACAGATTCACTGTGCCTGGTGGCATTCTTAACTGGTGCATTAACCGCATTACCCTTAACTGGTGGATAAGGGTAGAGCAACTGATGTCATCTAATTAGACTTGTTCAAGGCATTCAACACTGTCTTGCATAACATCTTTACCTCTAAGCTAGAGAGACATGGATTTGATAGATGAACCACTCAGTAGATAAGTAATTGGTTGGACAGTAACACTCAAAGGCTTGTGATCAACGGTTCAATATCCAAGTGGAGTTTGCTTATAAGAGGTGTTCCTCAGGAGTCTGCTTTGCGTCTAGTGTTGTTTAACAATCTTTGTTTGATAGTGGCACAGAATGCATACTCAACAAGTTTGCTGATGACATCAGCCTGTGGGGTGTCATTAATAAGCTGGAGGGAAGAGACGTCATCCAGAGGGATCTTGACAGGCTTGAGAACTGAGCCCATGCAAACCACAGGAGGTTCAACAAGTCCATGTGCAGAGTCCTACATCTGGGTTGGGTAATTCCAAGCACATATACATGCTGGGGGTGGTGAATGCATTGATAGTAGTTTTGAGGAGAAGGGCTTGGGGGTGTTGGCAAATGAGATGCTCATCATGAATTGGCAACGTGTCAGTGCAGCCTAGGAGGACAACCAATACCCTAGGCAGTACCCAAAGAAGTGTCATCAGCAGGTCAAGACAGGTGATTCTCTCCCTATAGTCTGCTCTTGTGAGACCTCTCCTAGAGCACTGTGTCCAGTTGTAGAGCACCTATATAAGAAGGACATGAACTGTTGGAGCAAGACCAGAGGAGGGCCACAAGGATGATCAGACGGCTGGAGCACCTGTCCTGTGAAGACAGGCTAAGGAGCTGGAGCTGCGCATCCTGGAGAAGGCTCCATGGGGACCTTATAGCAGCCTTCAGGTGGAACTTGGGCTGCTGGCTGGGGTCAGCCCACTGCAATGATGTTAGTTTTTTTAACTTGCTTGTAGTTACTAACACAAGATCTCAGAAGTCATGCTGCTTAGTACAGTTATGTATCATGGTGCAGACAGCTAGTACTGAAGTGAATGGAAACCTACTTTGATGTGTTTTGTTCAGGGAATACTCAATGGGTTATTTAGCTTTGCAAAACTGTTCACACTTACTATCAGAAATAGTTTATACTTGATGGTCCACTTTTTAATCTAGTAATTTCAGAGAAAAGAGTCTCAATCTCAAATACATAAAAAGAACAGATTACTCAGGTTGTGGATATTGTATTTCAATTAAAATACTCTTCTACTTCCGGTAGTTAAAATATATGGAGGCTTCAGCAAAGGCGAAGATGGAAAAAGACTTCAGATTTTTTCTGCCCATTTCTTACAGATTAATTACTTTCATGATTTATTTTTTAACTGCAAGATATACATGTAAACTTCCTTATAAGGACTTATCCCCACACAGCTGACATTGGATGATTTTATCACCGCTCAGCAAACCCACAGATCCCCTATGGGGGCCTGACACCTCGCAAAACTCTGCCAGTTGCATAAAGCCATCAGATCTGCAGAAAATCCTCTGAGTCTTAAGGAAAACAACTTTTCACATTACTTCCTTATTTGCAAGTACCTCACTTGTAATGAATATTTCTGATGTTTACAGAGAGGTAAGTGATGGTTAGTGTAGCCATCTGGTCATGGTATTCATGACACTAGGACTCAAAACACACAAACACCAAAGTGAAAAAAGCCAAAGCCAAAGTGAGAGAAAGCTAAAGGTGACTGAATATACATGAATTTTTAAGCATGCACAACTTTTTAGATTTTGCTCTTTTCCTCTGAGAAAGAGAGTTCTCTGAACATGCTGACCTCTGGGAGCTGTGAGAACAGCTAACCAAGTGTGAAAGAAGTTCAGCCTCTTCTTAGAAACTTCTACATACAAAATTTATTTTAACTTCTGCTCAGAAGTATGAATATGTTCACATTTCCTCTGAAATGTGAATCCTAATTTATTTGTCTTTTTTTTTTCCAAAATTGCTTTTATTTTAACTTCTTTGCATATGTACTTTGGGGGCAAGGGTTGTGTGGACAAAACACAAGGGTGGAGAGGCCTAGCAAATAGATTACATCATATCATCACTTCATCACTGTGTGTGAAAAGAGCCTGCCAGGCGAATCTGTGCAGGATTTGACAACCCTGAGCAGAGACAAACCCATCTGAGGGGTAGTCTTTGCACAAGGCCCTGGACATACCTCGTGGGTGATGCAAGAATATGATGTCCAGTGTGTACCCCAGGGGATCTAATATGGAACACATAACTGCAGTTTAATTAACAGTGTTACAGACTGTTTTTAATCACCCCATCCACATTTCTTAGGCTATGTATATAGCTCTGTACATGCAGATATTGTATGCATTGTATATGATATGTATGACAGATACGTATATCGCTATATTGTATATAGTTATATGACCTTTATTCTGTGTATGTATTTATAATTAATGTTAATTTATAATTATTAATTTCAATGCCATGGAAAGGGATATAGGGGTGGAATGTCATGGGTTAATTCTTGACCTTTATTTTATTGTTTGTCTATTACTCCTAGTTGACCACGTGTTGCAGCTCAAACAGTATTACAAGTAATTTTTTAGTATATTTTTTAATATACCAGCTAAGTTCTCCTGATGGTATGAAGATTTTTGTGATTTTCCTATGATCATGTGATAACTCAGGTAGGTTTCTGATTATATAATGTTTAACAAAATATTTGCTTTCCTTGTCACTCAGAGAACCACTGGCATTTGCTATGGGAGTCCATATGCGTTATAATTATTATTTTTATTAAAACAGCTACTTAAGTTTTATAAGCAGCCAGCAGAATACACATTTGACTTTGAGCTGGAATGTTTTGGTCACTGAATTAGTCTGAACTGACTTCCACATCTGAAACTCCTGCCTGTTAACAAGACAGTGTATTTTAGATTAAAGGAAAACTTTTCCTAGAATTATTTTTTGGATAGTATTCCTTGTTTATTGCCAGTGGTTGAACAGGTACTGTGATTCAAACAATATTGCAATTTTAAATTTTAATGTATCAGCTCACTGTTTAATGTCTGTATTCTCATCTTAACTGTTGATTATGACTACTGATACTATTTTTAAAAAGTCTTTGTACACATAACAAAAACTAGACAAGTTCATCTGGATGCTTAGCTGGATTTTGTTGCCAGTTGTTTGCAACTCTGTGGATCATGATTTTTGTTGAAAAGGAGGATTGCAGCAAAACGCTATCAGTGAGCCAAGGACAATACTTACTGATGATGTATGTGAGAACTGTAGTGGCATTGAGAGATTGCAGACCAATCACTGTCTTGAGTTAACTTCTGACCCCTGTTATGACATGACAGCTTAGGAAACTAACTAAGCTTAGGGTCCATCATATGACCAATGTAAGAACCAATAGACAGCCCTTCTCCATGGCAGTATAAATACCATGTGTGAGGGTGTTGAATTTCCTCTTTCCTCCCTGAGTCAACATGAGGAGTAGGTGCTGCTGGTTGCCACTTCCATGTCTACACATGATCTTGTGGAAAAGGTTATCCCATTTCATCCTTTTCCTTATAGTTCCCTTCTTTCATCCCCTGAGTTTTTCTTAATCTTTCCAACATTCCTGTTTCAGTTTTAGTATAATTTTATCCCCATAACCATTTTATATGCTTTCTTTTTCCCTTCTTCCCTTTCCTCTATCTATTCTAACTCCTGTCCATATCATTCATTGCAATTTTTCTTTTTCTTCCCTCTCTGTTCCTGTTTGCCATTAATAAGGGAAAGGGGAGGGTGAGGAGCTTGTTTTTGGTTGTGACTTGTCTTGAAGAATTTTTCGATCTCTGCCATGTGTACTTTTGCCATCTCTGGTCTCTGGGTGGCACTCCTGGATGTTTGCTTTATTCCTTTATTCCTAATTGCTGGCTTCTTCTAAGTTTTGTTCACTGTAGATGTGTCTTTGCACATCTGAAGACCTTGGAAAATCAAAGCCAGTACAGTCTCCATTCAGTGAATGCATGTACAGTAACACAGTTTTGAAACAGCTCTCTAGAAAACAATTTAGTCCTTATCATGCTTTCTGTGAAATTGCATATTCTTAAAAATCCTCAAGATCCATTGCTATGACTTTCATGCTTGAGTATTTAAGTTAATTTATTTGGTTTTCTTCCATCTGGTGTAGTCTAGTTTTGGGTAATGTCTGGGATTTTTTGGTGTTGTTTTATTCTATTGTTTGGGTTTTTTTCCTTTGTGGGCTTTCTTTTTACCCACATTTCATATTTCAGAAATAAAAGGTTATAAAATGATAGAGAATCACAGAATAGTTTTGATTGGAAGAGATCTTTAAGTTCATGGAATTGCCATGAACTTAAATGGAGTTCATTTAGTGCCAGATTGCCACTAAACCATACCCCTAAGCAAAACATCTATGCGCTTTTTAAATACCTTCAGGGATGGTGACTCCACCCTTTTCTTTTGGCAAAGAATTTTTTCCAAATGTTGAACCTAAACATTCCCTGCTACAACTTTAGGTTGTTTCTTCTTACCCAAAGATTGTTGTTATCTGTATACTCCTGCCAAAGGATGGTGGAGTAGATTTGTTCTATCTCTGCTGAACAAAATATATTTTCCATCTTTTATCAAGTGCTATAGTACCGATGTAAGTAAATGTAAAACTGTTCATACTAAACAGCTTACAGAAATGTATGGTCATTAGCAGGTTTCAATTGTAGATTTCCTGCCTTTTCCTGACTGCATATTTAACACCTGACCATATATTTCTATGAAATGCTGAAGTATTGCCATTCACTTACATGTGCTTAGCATGTACATGGGCTTAGTGTGTTAGGTTACTAATGACTGGGGGCATCCCAGGGACAAGGTGATGTTGAGACTGGAGAAGTGACTGTAAGAAGTAACTTGAGACCAAAGTTGAGTGCACCCTCCACCACCATAACTTCTTTCAATGAGTCCTTATTCTTCAAAGATGAACACAGACCAAGGTTAGCAACATTCCTGCAGGATTTCCCTGCCTTACCATATCAGTCTACCGGTACAGAACTTCTGTGGGACCCTGACTTCCATATGGATGTTAACAAGGCCTACCTTCATATCAGCACTGCCAAGGAATTCTGTTAAGTGCAAAGAGTAAGGTTTAACAAGAACAATAAGGAGCGACACATAGAAATCTGCAAAGCAAACACTGTTCACAGGGTCCTTTTTTGTAAACATTAATAAATACATCAGAAACAATCTCCACCCAGCTAACAACATGACACACTTCTCTGGGCAGAGCAGGGGCACCCAGTCAAAGTACAACTGGTGCACGTTTTTGAAAGTACTTTGTAAATAAAAGCTCTGCTTTGAGCTGAGTGAACACAACTGTATGCTTGCTCTCAGAACTAAAGTTTCAAGAATCAACTGCAATAGGTCCCCCCAGATTCAAATGGAAAATGGTTTTTGCATGTTAAATTTCTTGAGATGTAAGAAAATTATATGGTATCAGGAAAGAATATAACAAATAATTGTTTATAGGAATGCCAAGCTGTAAATGGACCAATAGCTCTCTGATATCATACTTACTTAATGACAAAACACACAAATTCATAAAAGAGAACAATTTGAGTAACACCCACATGGCAGAAAGTGCTTAAGATGGTTCTATATTTGTAAAAGGGACTTTAGGTAGAGCAGCACAACACAAAGCAATTCAATTCAAGGCAGCAAGAACTTTTGCTGCTTGTGCTCTAAAGCAGCAGAAGAAATCTTGCCTATAATGAGCGTTTACCTGTCTCTACTCTGCAGCTGTTTTCTAGCATTATCCAAATGAACATGACTTTTCTATTCTGCAGATGAATTTGGCCATTTGTAGCATTCCCTTTCTTAGCTCAATGTTCTGAGTATTTTCAATGAGGTCATACATGTGTTCTTAGTAATATAATGGTAGTTTCAGCTTAACCATTAAGATACTGATATCACCCTTGGGAAAGTACCAAGCTCTGCATCACTGCATCATTAACACCACATTTGTCACTTTGCAGTGACTGTACTAAGGCAGTATCTCCTCTTGTGCACCAGTGTACAGCATTCTGCCCTTGCTATCCTTCCCACAGTGAAAGTTCTGTTAAGCAGCTCCTGTTGCACATAACACGTATTATTTGCACAGCCTCATTTTAGTGCATTTTCAATGTCATTTGTACTTCAAAACTTATGAGTGCCATGTGATCAAGATCTCTGTTTTATCTTCTATAGGATAAGGCTCCTTCACATGAGGCTGGTAAATTGGATTGAAAATGTCTCAGAGAATGCCACCTGAACTTCCCCATACAGCAACTTTTTACTGCAAGTCTTTTAATTGAAAATACAATTTTACAGCTAGGCTTCCTTCTTTTAAAAAAGTGATTGTTCTTGCATCTGAATACTTTGTACTCGCTTTGTTGTAAGATGTAATGTTTGACACATATGCTATGTGGTTCTGAATAATGTCCTCTAGTATTGCAAATATCATCAGAAAATGGTTTGTGTAGGGCAGGAGCCTGTTTTCATTAACATGAGAGAAAGACACCTTGCTGTACAGGACTGCATACTTTTCAGATACAGTGCTTCTCTCTAGAGCAGCATTCAACACTGATAGTGAAACAATGACAAGCACTCAGTGTTGCAGTTTAAGCCTGTCCAGCCAACAACCATGCAGCCACTCACTCCCTTCTACCCAATCTCACACATCAAGAAGAAATATCACAAAGGGTTGCATGTCAGGACAAAGGACCAGAAGGACACTTTCACCTATTTTGTTCATAGGCAAAAAAAAAGATTCAACTTCAAGGAAAAAATTAATTTTATTTAAACAAAACCATCACCAATTCAACAGTTGGATACTAAGTACAGTCTGATCTTAAAAACACCTTTAAAACTCCCATGCCTGCAGAAATCTATGAAATCTTCCAGTAACAGGACAACCTCCTCCACAAAGATGAGCAGGGTCCTAGTTATTGGAGACTTGCTCCTGAAAGGGACTGAGGGCCCAATATGCAGAGCTGACCCTCATCACTAGGATGCTCCCTAACCTGGTGAGATCAGATGACTATTACCCACTGCTGATCTTCCAGACAGGTGGGGAGGAAGCTGTGTTCCGAGGCCTGAGGGGAATGAAGAAAAACTACAAGGCCTTGGGAAGTCTGGTAAAAAGAGTCTGGGGCACAAATTGTGTTTTCTTCTCTACCTCCACTTTGGGGTGAGGACACGGGCTGGAATAGGACACAGTCCATTAATATCTGGCTACGAGACTGGTGTTACAGGCAGTTCTTTAATAATGGGATCTTTAATAGTGACTGGTTCTGT